>CM019929.1:0-75762 GCA_009764595.1 Geothlypis trichas
TACGGCACCTTTTACGACGTCGCGCTTACGGCACCTTTACGACAGTCGCGCTTTACGGCACTTTTACGACATCTCGCGCTTTACGGCAGCTTTTACGACAGTGCGGCTTTTACGGAGCTTTTACGGACAGTCGCGCTGTACGCACTTTTACGACCAGTCGCGCTTTACGGCACCTTTACGACAGTGTGCTTTACGGCAACCTTTTACGACAGTCGCGCTTTACGGCACTTTTACGACAGTCGCGCTTACGGCAGCTTTTACGACAGTGCTGCTTTACGGCAGCTTTTAGGACAGTGCGCTTTACGGCAGCTTTTACGACAGTCGCGTTACGGCACCTTTTACGACAGTCGCGCTTTACGGCACCTTTTACGACAGTCGCGCTTTACGGAACCTTTACGACGTCGCGCTTTACGGCACCTTCTACGACAGTGCTGCTTTACGGCACCTTTTACGACAGTCGCGCGCTTAACGGCACCTTTTACGACAGTCCGCTTTACGGCAGCCTTTTACGACAGTCGGCTTTACGGCACCTTATACGAAGTGCTGCTTTACGGCACTTTAGACGTCGCGCTTTACGGCACCTTTTAGACAGTGCTGCTTACGGACCTTTACGACAGTGCTGCTTTACGGCAGATTTACGACAGTCGCGCTTTACGGCAACCTTTTACGACAGTCGCGCTTTCGGCACCTTTACGACAGTGCGCTTACGGCACCTTTTACGACAGCGCGCTTTACGGCACCTTCTACGACAGTGCTGCTTTACGGCACCTTTTACGACAGTCGCGCTTTACGGCACCTTTTACGACAGTGCTGCTTTACGGCACCTTTACGACAGTCGCGCTTACGGCACCTTTTACGACAGTCGCGCTTTACGGCACCTTTTACGCAGTCGCGCTTTACGGCAGCTTACGACAGTCGCGCTTTACGGCAGCTTTTACGACAGTCGCGCTTTACGGCACCTTTTACGACAGTGCTGCTTTACGGCAGCTTTTACGACAGTCGCGCTTTACGGCACCTTTACGACAGTGCTGCTTTACGGCACCTTTTACGACAGTCGCGCTTTACGGCAGCTTTTACGACAGTCGCGCTTTACGGCACCTTTTACGACAGTCGCGCTTTACGGCAGCTTTTACGACAGTCGCGCTTTACGGCACCTTTACGACCATCGCCCTTTACGGCACCTTTTACGACAGTCGCGCTTTACGGCACCTTTTACGACAGTGCTGCTTTACGGCACCTTTTACGACAGTGCTGCTTTATCGGCAGCTTTACGACAGGTCGCGCTTTACGGCACCTTTTACGACAGTCGCGCTTTACGGCACCTTTTACGACAGTCGCGCTTTACGGCACCTTTTACGACAGTCGCGCTTTACGGCACCCTTCTACGACAGTGCTGCTTTACGGCACCTTTACGACAGTCGCGCTTTACGGCACCTTTTACGACAGTGCTGCTTACGGCACCTTTTACGACAGTCGCGCTTTACGGCACCTTTTACGACAGTCGCGCTTTACGGCACCTTTTACGACAGGTCGCGCTTTACGGCAGCTTTTACGACAGTCGCGCTTTACGGCAGCTTTTACGACAGTCGCGCTTTACGGCACCTTTTACGACAGTCGCGCTTTACGGCAGCTTTTACGACAGTGCTGCTTTACGGCAGCTTTTACGACAGTCGCGCTTTACGGCAGCTTTACGACAGTGCTGCTTTACGGCATCTTTTACGACAGTCGCGCTTTACGGCAGCTTTTACGACAGTGCTGCTTTACGGCAGCTTTTACGACAGTCGCGCTTTACGGCAGCTTTTACGACAGTCGCGCTTTACGGCAGCTTTTACGACAGTGCTGCTTTACGGCACCCTTTTACGGACAGTGCTGCTTTACGGCAGCTTTTACGACAGTGCTGCTTTACGGCACCTTTTACGACAGTGCTGCTTTACGGCAGCTTTTACGACAGTGCTGCTTTACGGCACCTTTTACGACAGTCGCGCTTTACGGCACCTTTTACGACAGTCGCGCTTTACGGCAGCTTTTACGACAGTCGCGCTTTACGGCACCTTTTACGACAGTGCTGCTTTACGGCACCTTTTACGACAGTCGCGCTTTACGGCAGCTTTTACGACAGTCGCGCTTTACGGCACCTTTTACGACAGTCGCGCTTTACGGCAGCTTTTACGACAGTCGCGCTTTACGGCACCTTTTACGACAGTCGCGCTTTACGGCAGCTTTTACGACAGTCGCGCTTTACGGCACCTTTTACGACAGTGCTGCTTTACGGCACCTTTTACGACAGTCGCGCTTTACGGCACCTTTTACGACAGTGCTGCTTTACGGCACCTTTTACGACAGTCGCGCTTTACGGCACCTTTTACGACAGTGCTGCTTTACGGCAGCTTTTACGACAGTCGCGCTTTACGGCACCTTTTACGACAGTGCTGCTTTACGGCAGCTTTTACGACAGTCGCGCTTTACGGCACCTTTTACGACAGTGCTGCTTTACGGCACCTTTTACGACAGTCGCGCTTTACGGCACCTTTTACGACAGTGCTGCTTTACGGCACCTTTTACGACAGTCGCGCTTTACGGCACCTTTTACGACAGTGCTGCTTTATGGCACCTTTTACGACAGTCGCGCTTTACGGCAGCTTTTACGACAGTCGCGCTTTACGGCAGCTTTTACGACAGTCGCGCTTTACGGCACCTTTTACGACAGTCGCGCTTTACGGCACCTTTTACGACAGTCGCGCTTTACGGCACCTTTTACGACAGTGCTGCTTTACGGCAGCTTTTACGACAGTCGCGCTTTACGGCAGCTTTTACGACAGTCGCGCTTTACGGCAGCTTTTACGACAGTCGCGCTTTACGGCACCTTTTACGACAGTCGCGCTTTACGGCACCTTCTACGACAGTCGCGCTTTACGGCACCTTTTACGACAGTCGCGCTTTACGGCACCTTTTACGACAGTGCTGCTTTACGGCACCTTTTACGACAGTCGCGCTTTACGGCACCTTTTACGACAGTCGCGCTTTACGGCACCTTTTACGACAGTGCTGCTTTACGGCACCTTTTACGACAGTCGCGCTTTACGGCAGCTTTTACGACAGTGCTGCTTTACGGCACCTTTTACGACAGTCGCGCTTTACGGCACCTTTTACGACAGTCGCGCTTTACGGCACCGTTTACGACAGTCGCGCTTTACGGCACCTTCTACGACAGTCGCGCTTTACGGCACCTTTTACGACAGTCGCGCTTTACGGCAGCTTTTACGACAGTGCTGCTTTACGGCAGCTTTTACGACAGTCGCGCTTTACGGCACCTTTTACGACAGTCGCCGCTTTACGGCACCTTTTACGACAGTGCTGCTTTACGGCACCTTTTACGACAGTCGCGCTTTACGGCACCTTTTACGACAGTCGCGCTTTACGGCAGCTTTTACGACAGTGCTGCTTTACGGCAGCTTTTACGACAGTGCTGCTTTACGGCAGCTTTACGACAGTGCTGCTTTACGGCAGCTTTTACGACAGTCGCGCTTTACGGCAGCTTTTACGACAGTCGCGCTTTACGGCACCTTTTACGACAGTCGCGCTTTACGGCACCTTTTACGACAGTGCTGCTTTACGGCACCTTTTACGACAGTGCTGCTTTACGGCAGCTTTTACGACAGTCGCGCTTTACGGCAGCTTTTACGACAGTCGCGCTTTTACGGAACCTTTTACGACAGTCGCCCTTTACGGCACCTTTTACGACAGTCGCGCTTTACGGCACCTTTTACGACACGTGCTGCTTTACGGCACCTTTTACGACAGTGCTGCTTTACGGCAGCTTTTACGACAGTCGCGCTTTACGGCACCTTTTACGACAGTCGCGCTTTACGGCACCTTTTACGGACAGTCGCGGCTTTACGGCACCTTCTACGACAGTGCTGCTTTACGGCACCTTTTACGACAGTCGCGCTTTACGGCACCTTTTACGACAGTCGCGCTTTACGGCAGCTTTTACGACAGTCGCGCTTTACGGCACCTTTTACGACAGTCGCCCTTTACGGCACCTTTTACGACAGTCGCGCTTTACGGCACCTTTTACGACAGTGCTGCTTTACGGCACCTTTTACGGCAGTGCTGCTTTACGGCAGCTTTTACGACAGTCGCGCTTTACGGCACCTTTTACGACAGTCGCGCTTTACGGCACCTTTTACGACAGTTTTACGACAGTCGCGCTTTACGGCACCTTTTTACGACAGTCGCGCTTTACGGCACCTTTCTACGACAGTGCTGCTTTACGGCACCTTTTACGACAGTCGCGCTTTACGGCACCTTTTACGACAGTGCTGCTTTACGGCACCTTTTACGACAGTCGCGCTTTTACGGCACCTTTTACGACAGTCGCGCTTTACGGCACCTTTTACGACAGTCGCGCTTTACGGCAGCCTTTTACGACAGTCGCGCTTTACGGCGCCTTTTACGACAGTCGCGCTTTACGGCACCTTTTACGACAGTGCTGCTTTACGGCACCTTTTACGACAGTCGCGCTTTACGGCACCTTTTACGACAGTGCTGCTTTACGGCACCTTTTACGACAGTCGCGCTTTACGGCAGCTTTACGACAGTCGCGCTTTACGGCACCTTTTACGACAGTGCTGCTTTACGGCACCTTTTACGACAGTCGCGCTTTACGGCACCTTTTACGACAGTCGCGCTTTACGGCACCTTTACGACAGTGCTGCTTTACGGCACCTTTTACGACAGTCGCGCTTTACGGCACCTTTTACGACAGTCGCGCTTTACGGCAAGCTGTTACGACAGTCGCGCTTACGGCACCTTTTACGACAGTCGCGCTTTACGGCAGCTTTTACGACAGTGCTGCTTTACGGCAGCTTTTACGACAGTCGCGCTTTACGGCAGCTTTTACGACAGTGCTGCTTTACGGCATCTTTTACGACAGTCGCGCTTTACGGCAGCTTTTACGACAGTGCTGCTTTACGGCAGCTTTTACGACAGTCGCGCTTTACGGCAGCTTTTACGACAGTCGCGCTTTACGGCAGCTTTTACGACAGTGCTGCTTTACGGCACCTTTTACGACAGTGCTGCTTTACGGCAGCTTTTACGACAGTGCTGCTTTACGGCACCTTTTACGACAGTGCTGCTTTACGGCAGCTTTTACGACAGTGCTGCTTTACGGCACCTTTTACGACAGTCGCGCTTTACGGCACCTTTTACGACAGTCGTGCTTTACGGCACCTTTTACGACAGTGCTGCTTTACGGCAGCTTTTACGACAGTGCTGCTTTACGGCACCTTTTACGACAGTCGCGCTTTACGGCACCTTTTACGACAGTCGCGCTTTACGGCACCTTTTACGACAGTGCTGCTTTACGGCAGCTTTTTACGACAGTCGCGCTTTACGGCACCTTTTACGACAGTGCTGCTTTACGACACCTTTTACGACAGTCGCGCTTTACGGCACCTTTTACGACAGTGCTGCTTTACGGCACCTTTTACGACAGTCGCGCTTTACGGCAGCTTTTACGACAGTCGCGCTTTACGGCACCTTTTACGACAGTCGCGCT
The DNA here is from genome assembly GCA_009764595.1 of Geothlypis trichas. Lineage (NCBI taxonomy): Eukaryota > Metazoa > Chordata > Aves > Passeriformes > Parulidae > Geothlypis > Geothlypis trichas. The sequence goes on from CM019929.1 coordinate 5,561, forward strand.
TTACGGCACCTTTTACGACAGTCGCGCTTTACGGCAGCTTTTACGACAGTCGCGCTTTACGGCACCTTTTACGACAGTGCTGCTTTACGACACCTTTTACGACAGTCGCGCTTACGGCAGCTTTTACGACAGTCGCGCTTTACGGCACCTTTTACGACAGTGCTGCTTTACGGCACCTTTTACGACAGTGCTGCTTTACGGCACCTTTTACGACAGTCGCGCTTTACGGCAGCTTTTACGACAGTCGCGCTTTACGGCACCTTTTACGACAGTCGCGCTTTACGGCAGCTTTTACGACAGTCGCGCTTTACGGCACCTTTTACGACAGTGCTGCTTTACGGCACCTTTTACGACAGTCGCGCTTTACGGCACCTTTTACGACAGTGCTGCTTTACGTCACCTTTTACGACAGTCGCGCTTTACGGCACCTTTACGACAGTGCTGCTTTACGGCACCTTTTACGACAGTCGCGCTTTACGGCACCTTTTACGACAGTGCTGCTTTACGGCACCTTTTACGACAGTCGCGCTTTACGGCAGCTTTTACGACAGTCGCGCTTTACGGCACCTTTTACGACAGTGCTGCTTTACGGCAGCTTTTACGACAGTGCTGCTTTACGGCAGCTTTTACGACAGTCGCGCTTTACGGCACCTTTTACGACAGTGCTGCTTTACGGCACCTTTTACGACAGTCGCGCTTTACGGCAGCTTTTACGACAGTGCTGCTTTACGGCACCTTTTACGACAGTGCTGCTTTACGGCACCTTTTACGACAGTGCTGCTTTACGGCAGCTTTTACGACAGTCGCGCTTTACGGCACCTTTTACGACAGTCGCGCTTTACGGCAGCTTTTACGACAGTTGCGCTTTACGGCACCTTTTACGACAGTCGCGCTTTACGGCAGCTTTTACGACAGTCGCGCTTTACGGCAGCTTTTACGACAGTCGCGCTTTACGGCAGCTTTTACGACAGTCGCGCTTTACGGCAGCTTTTACGACAGTCGCGCTTTACGGCAGTTTTTACTTTAAGGCACCTTTTACGATGGTGCTGCTTTACTGCACTTCCTTTTATGTCCCTTTTACTGCACTTTGTGGCACTTTACGGCACTTTATGAGTTTTTGATTTCATTTATTTTTAATCAATTTTATTTTTTAAATGCTACTTTTTTTAATTTTTATTTTATTTTTCTGTTTTTAAAAGCTTTTTATTTTATATCAAGGAGTGAAGCCATGAGCTTGAGATTCGATCACGTATTGCTCATGTACCTCATTCTTCCATCTATTGCCTTAGGCAATGGAGCAGATTTGTTCATGGTCCAGCCAAAACAAAATTCCCTTTTTTTCCTTTTTTTTTTATTTTCTGTATTTTCCTCCTTTTTCATCTCTCTCATTTTCCCTCTCTTTTCCCTTTATTTTCTCTTCTTCTCTTTCTCTCTTTCATTTATCCCCTCTCTCTTTTTTTCTTCTGCATTTTTCTTTTTATTTTCATTTCTCTCTCCTTTTTTCATCTTTTCCTCTCTTGGTCATTTCCAGTAATCCCTTGACCATTCCCAGTTGTCTTGGGGGGGTCCCCTCTTGGTCATTCCTGAGGATCTCGGGTGTCCCCAGGCCCCACGTCCCGTAAATCCATGGATCCTGGGGCTCCAGACCTTTTGAAGAGGAATTCTTGGGATCTGGAGGTGAATCCGAGACCCCTCAAATCCCACCCTGAGTCCCCCAGGTTTTGGGAACCCGGAAAACCCTAATCCCAGTCCCCAAAGTTACCCCATTCCTATGGAATCAGGACCCGCAAAAACCCCAAAAGCCAAAAAGAAAACCCCGGAAAAATCCCTAAATTCCCAACCTCAGCCCCACCCTGGTTTTGAAAACTGGATAATCCCAATCCCAAAGTTTTCACCATTCCCATGGAATCAGAACCCGGAAAATCCAAAAAAGCCAAAAAACCGAGAAAAAAGCCCCTACCTTCCCCCCAAAATTCCCAGTCTTCTCAAACAAACCACAACTTCTGGGATTTAAAGCAGACAGAATTTTTTATCTTTAATACGAAAACCAGGAATTAAAAAATTCCAAGAGAATCCTGAGGGATCCTGGTTGGAGTCTCCAGGGTCAAACGTGGGATTGGGGCAGTCCTGGGCCAAAATTCCCAAGAATTCCGGCCTGTGCCCATCCCCCACCTCACCCGGAGACTCCGATAATTTACAGAAATAAATACAGGGAATAAAATCCCAAAATCGCGGGAATTTCAACAATAATCATTTGTGGGGGAAAGCATGGAATTCTGTGGGAGAAGCAGGGAATTACGTGGGAAAAACACAGGATTCAGCAGGAAAGACATGGAATTTTTAGGGTTGGGAGAGCATTTTCAAAGTCCAAGGGTGGTGCTGGAGGTTGACGGCTGTGGTGGCTCCCAGCTTTTCGGAATCTTTCTTCAGGGAAAAAAGCAGAATCCAAGATTTTGATTTGGAAATTCCCCAAAAAAAAGGTGAAATCCTGAATCTGGTTAGGGAAAAACCTCTGGAATCCACACGGGAATGGCAAGAGCCAGAAAAATCACTGGGAAAAGGGGAAAATTCCCGATTCCGACCTGGAATCGTGCCCGGGGCGATCTCAAACCTCTTCCCTCGGGAAGGGCTCTGAGTCCAGCTGGAAAGTCCGGTCATTCCAAAGGGAAAGGATCCGGCTGGTCCCAGACCCCGAAATTCAGGTTTCCACCACTCGGATCAGGGGCAGCGGCTTTGGGCCTGGGAGGCGTTTGCTGGGAAAAGGGAAAAAAAATAAAAATAAAAGGAATTTTCAGTAGGAAAAAACAGGGAAAAGGGTTTCTGTTGGGAGATCTGGATTCCTAAAAATTCCTGTGGGAGGGATTTGAGATCTGCTGCAGACGTGGAAAAATTATGGGAGATTTCATTTATCCCTGAATCTGGAAGAGTATCCCAAAATTCCAAAAGTTGGTTCCTAAATCCAGAAGAAAATCCCCAAAATCCAACAGTTCATCCCAAAATCCAGCCAGCACTTCCAAACTGCAGCCCCAAATCCAAAAGTTCATTTCCTAATGCAGGGAGAATCCCCAAATCCAGAAGAGATCCTGGAGGTCCCAACCTGAATCCCACCATTCCCAACCCAGATCCCAGAATTCCTGACCCTGATCCCTGAATTCCCACCACACCTGCTGACGTATTCCGACTTGGAGCGTGCGCGGGCACTGCTCCCACTCCGGCTCACTTGTTTCTCGATCAGGTGCTCAATCCGGTCATGCATCTCCAGATTCTGGGAAAAAAAACAGGATTTGGGATCCGGAAAGGATTTTCCAACCCTGGAGAGCTGCCTTGGGATGGTCCCTCTGTGCCCGGAATGGGAATTTCTGGGATTTGGGTAATTTGGAGCATAGGAATGTGACTGGGGAGTTCCTGAGTTATTTGGGAAAGTTTGTCCCAGGAAAAATGAGGATTGGGGGAACTTTCCATCTCAAAATCCTCAGTCATCACTGTTGTATTGAGAATTTCCCAAATCCTGGCAGAAATGGTCGGGCTCAGGCTGGGAATTTGGGGTTTTTTCCAGCTTTTTTTTTTTTGGTCTTCTGGGACTTTCCAGGTCTTGATTCCCCTCCCACCCTTTTCCCCCCTTTTCCTCCCTCTTCCTGCTTTTCCCACCTTTTTTTCCTGCTTTTTCCCCCATTCCCAGTTCCCCAACCACCTCCACAAGGAGCCCAACCCCGATCCTGACATTCCCGACCCCAGTCCCGACATTCCAAAAAGATCCAAGCTCGGATCCAGCCCCCAGAATCCGGGCCCCACCTCTGCTTCAAGGTAGGAACTCTTTCCTTCAGCTCCTGGATCGCCGCATCCTTGGCTTGGATCACGCTCTTGGAATTCTGCAGCTGCAATGCAGACATTTCCAAGGGATTGGCCATTCCTGGGTTTTTCCTGGGTTTTTCTACTTTTTTCCTTGTTTTTTCCCAGAATGTTTTCCTGGTTTTTCCTGGATTTTCCCAGATTTTTTTATGGATTTTGCCTGGATTTTTTCCCTGGTTTTTCCTGGGTTTTTTTTCCTGGGTTTTTTTCCCAGTTTTTCACAGATTTTCCCCCAGTTTTTTTCATGTTTTTTCCCGGGTTTTTTCACAGATTTTTCGCCTTTTTTTTCTGGATTTTTCCCGAGATTTTTCCCAGGTTCTTTCCCAGGTTTTTTCCTAGGTTTTTCTAGAATTTTCCTGGGTTTTCCTCTGGTTTTCCCCTGTTTTTTCCCCCCTTTTCCCGATTTTTTCCAGGAATTTTTCCCCATTTTTTCCCCAGAGTTTTCCCTGTTTTTTCCCTGGATTTTCCAAGGTTTTTCCCCAGTTTTCCCATCACCTGCTCGATCATCTGGCGGACTTTGCGCTGCTGGCTCTTGAGCATGTCATCCAGGTGATGGATTTTCTCCCGGAGCCCCGCCACCTCCTTCTCCAGCTGGGAGGAGCTGAGAAAATACCGGGAAAAATCTCCAGGAACAGTGTCCAAAAAAACTGGGAATGCCCACATCAAAAGAAACCCAGAATTCCTCCTCCAAAAACAGCCTGGGAATGGTCACATAAAAAAAATTGGGGATGTTCAGCTAAAAAACTGAGATTGCTCACAGCAGAAAACCTGGGAATGCTCATCCCAAAAAAAAAATGGGAATGTTCACCTAAAATAAACTGGGAATGTTCACAGCTATAAAATTCTGGAATTTCTACTCAAAAAAAAAAAAAAAGGGAATGTCCACCACAAAAAAACCCAGGAATGCTCGCCCCAAAAAAATCCTGGGAATGCCTGTCCCAAAAAATGTGGGAATGCCTAGCCCCGCAAAAAACTGGGAATGCCCATCCCAAAAGACCCTCAAATATCAGGAACAAGTTTGGGACCATCAAGAATTGGGCATTCCTGGGATTTTCTCATTCCCGGGGATTCCCCCGTTCCCGCAATTCCCATTCCAGATTCCCACACCCCAGAACTCCCCCGGATTCCCACACCCCCGGAATTCCCATTCTCGGATTCCCACCGCTCCTGCTGCGCCGCTCGCTCCCCTTCCACCTTCCGGAGCCGCTCCAGCTCCGCCTGGCCCGACTCCATCCGCGCCAGCAGATCCCGGTGATCCTGCGGATTGGGGAACGGGATACGGGATAATGGCATAACAATGGGACAATGGGATACGGGGATAATAATGGGATAATGGATATTGGGATAACGGGATATGGGAAAATGGCATACAGGGATAATGGGATAGCGGGGAACCAGGAATGGGTCAGGATATCGGGAATGGCCTTCTGACTCATCCCAATCCCAATCCACTCTCTCCAGCGCTGGTTCCTGATTCCCAAACACCCCCGATCCCGATCCCAATCACCTTTCCATGCCTGCCAGGAGCCTCTGGAGCTGCTCACCTCTGTCTCCGCATCGGCTGCGGCGGAATCTGCCTGCTCCGCGTCCTCCTGGCACCGCAGCAGTGCCCTCTGCAATGGCAAATCCAGGAATTCCGGGAATTCCGGCTCTCCCCGGGATTCCCAGGACACATTCCAGGACCTTCCTTGGCAGGAGGATTTTCCTGGAGATCCCTCAAAAAAACCCCAAGGGGAATAGTTCCTCAAAACGCCCGCATCTCCTCTAAAATTCCAGAATCTGGACAAAATTGCCCCTAAAATTCCAAAATTTGGGCAAAATTCTCCTCCAAGATTGCTGAATTTGGGTGAAATTTCCAGGTTTTTGGGAATTCCAGGCTCACCTCGAGGCCGCTCCGCTCCAGCTGGTGCCGCTTTTCCGCCTCCTGGAGCCTCCATAGGAGCTGCGGGACCTCGGGGCCCTCCTGTGGGAACGGCCCCAAAAGGCCCCAGTGTCCCCCATGCATCCCAAACTCCCAAATTTTATTTTCCAAGAGCTCAAAATTCCTTAGATTTGGTGTTTCCAAGATGTCAAAAATTCCCACCTTTTAGAGTTTTCCCAGAGGTCAAGAATCCCAAATTTTTAATTTTCCAAGAGCTCAAAAATTCACAAAATTTGGGATTTTTAGCTAAAAACTGAACCTCCCAAATCCCAATTAAAACTCAGAATTTCAGGACTCAGAACTTTGGTGGAGAACACCAAATATTCCCAAATTAACCCCAACTATTCCCCATTTTTGGGTGGAAAATGGGTTTCTTAAACATTTTCACCCCGACCCAAATCCTGTCCTGGAAATTCCAGAATTTTTTCTGTTCCCCTACTGGATTATCCTGGGAATTTCCCCGGCAGGAGCAGCTCTGGTTCCGCTTCTCCAGCACCACCTGGAATCCGGGGAAAAAAGGGGGAAAATCGGGATTTATCCCAAATTTTTCTAATTCCCAAATTCCCTTTTCCCAAATTTCAATTGATGTATTCCCAATTTAATCCATTTACTCCCAAACTTCTATGGATTTATCCCCATTTTCCCCCTTTTTTTTTTATTTCCAGGACCTGCTCCTACTTCCCAATTTGGGGCAAAATTTGGGAATTTTGGCAAAATAGCAACTCCAGAATTCCATGATCATCCCTGGGAGCTGTGAAATCCCTCCAGAAAATCCCAATTTCACATTTTTCACCCAAAAATGGTATTTTCCTGTTTTCCCTACCAAAAATTGGAATTTCCCTTTCGCCGCCCCAAAAATGGGAATTCCTCCCTTTTTCCCCGAAAAAATGGGCATTTCCCCTTTTCCCACCAGAAAAAATGGGATTATCCCCTTTTATCCATCCAAAATCCCTCTGCAATGCTTTTTCTGGAGGAAATTTCACTTTTTTTTGTTTTGTAATTCCCTAATTTTTTACCTCGGAGCTCTCCTGGAATTCCCGGAATTCCCGGAATTCCAGAAATTCCGTCCGGGTCTGGAGTTTGGTGCTCAAATCTTCACGGAGTTTTTTGAGGGCACTCCCGGCCTGGGGAAAAAAAGGGAAAAGTTGGGGTTTTCTTGGGATGTGAGAATTTGCAGGGAATTGGGAGGGGGGGAAAAAAGGTTAAAAGTCCAAGTAAAAATGGGGAAAAATCAAATGAAAGGAAAAGAAATGAAAATAAAATTGGGAATCTGGGGAACTTTTTGGGAAATCTGGGATAATTCAGGGAAATTTTGAGGAAATTTCAGGGGAATTCGGAGACTTTTTGTGGAATTTTGAGTGAATTTGGGGAAATTTGGGGAAATTTTGGGGAAATTTGGGGGAAATTTTGAGGGGAATTTTTTTGGAGTTGGGGGGGAATTTGGGCCGAGATTTGGAGCATGTTGGGAGGATTTTTTGGGAATTTCATGTAAACTCAGGGACTTTTGTGAGAAAATCAGGGAATTCTACAGGAATTTGTGGGAATTTTGCAGCATTTTGGGCATCTCACCTCCTGGATGTGCCGGACTTCGCTCTTGAGTTGTGTCACCGGCTCCTCGTGGTCGGCGCGAGCCTTGAGGTAAACCTGGAATGGGAACAGGAATGAAACGGGACTGGGAACGTCCCAAATCCCTCCGGGAATTCCAACGGATCCAGTGGGGTTGGGGCAAGGCTTCCCAAAATTTCCCGGAATTTTTTGTCCCTGAATTTTCCTGTTAAATTTTAACTTTCCAGGGTTTGTTTTGGGAGGGGTTTCCCCACCTGTGTTGTTCCCAAGGAGTGGAATTCCCTGAAATCCACAAGGAATTCCCGAAATTCCACCTGGAGTCCCTCAAATACACACTAAATCCCCCCAAAAAATCCACGTTTTATCCCTAAAATTCCACACGAAAATCCCAGGATTTGGGGCACCTTGATGATCTCCTCATCGCCGTCCTTGGATTTGACGCACTCCGAGGCCAAGGAATTCCCGTCGGATCTCTTGGCCACCATGGCAAAGGCTCTGCCCACCGGCTTTGGGGGAAAACGTGGTGATTTCGGGAAAAAATTCCCAGGAAATGCCCAGAATTGGGATCTGCCACCCTCAGGGTTGTGGGCGGGTGGGAATTGTCCCAAAAATCCCGGATTCGGAAGGAAGTTTCCAGGATTTTCATGGAAAAACCCAGGATGTTCAGCTGTTTCCTGCTGCAGATAAAACTGGGAAAACCATGATCCCATTCTCTCTCCCAAAATGATCCCAAAAATCCTGGATTTCCTACAAAGCCAAGACTTCCCCCAAAATCCTGAATTTTCATTCCCAAAATCCCAGAATAATCCCAAAATTCCCATTTTCCTCTCCCAAATTCCTGGTTTTACCCCCCGAACTCCCAAATTTCCCCCAAGACCCCAATTTTCCCCCAAAATTTCCAATTTTCCCCCCAAATTTCACTCTCTCCCCCCAAAGTCCTGAATTTCCTCCCAGAATTCCCCCCAAAATTCCCCTTTTCCCCAGAAAATTCCCATTTTCCTCCCAAAACCCACTGGAATTTTCCCCCACAATTCCCATAAAAATCCCAGATCTCCCATTCCCCCCCCCAGTCCTGAATTTTCACCACAATTCCCCAAAAAATTCCCAGAATGATCACAAAACCCACATTTTTCCTCCCCCAAATTCCCCTTTTTACCCCCCCGAATACCCAAATTTCCCCCAAACTCTCAAATTTCCCCCCAAAATTCTCATTTTTCCCTGAAATTCCCAAATTCCACCCCCTCCCATTCCCACTTTTCCCACCTTCTGTTTGGGCCGGGGCTCCCCGGGGGGGTCTCGGGGCAGGCGCAGCCTCAGCACCGGCCCGGCCTCCTAAGGGTTAAACCGGCATAAAATCGGGGCTAAAAATTAGCATTTTGGGCAAATGGATAGCTCAGGATAAATTGGGAAGAAATCCAGGAAAACTCCGGTAAAAAATTTGGAATAAATCCAGAAAGAATCTGGGATAAACTGGGAAGAAATCCAGGATAAATCCAGGATAAATTTGGGATAAATCCTGGAAAAATCTGGGAAAAATCCCACCCTCCCCGGATTTCTCCGCTGGGATAGGGAATGAGAAAGGGAAGGAAAAGAGACACTGGATCCGGATTTTTTTGGGGGGAGGAATTTTCGAAAAATTCCAGGACTCACCTCCAGGTTCCAGGCAGACTTGGGGCCCCCTCCAGAATCCTCCAGGGATCCGGGGGAGTTTTCAGGGCTGGGAAATTCTGGGAATTCCGTGGGGCGCCTCATGCTCAGCTCCTGCTGGGAAAAGTCTGCCCTGGACTGGAAAATTCCCAAAATTCCCAAATTTTCATTCCCAAGGAGTTTTCCAGCCCAACCCCAGGGGAACTTTTTGGGGGAATTCACTGGGAATGGGAATTTTGGGAATCACAAAACTCCTGGGATGGGAAATCCCAAAATCCCAACCCCATCCCAGAATTCCCAAGGCAAGTTTTCCCATTTTTCCAAGGTTTTTTTTCCATCATTCCATAGGATTTTTTGGGAAAACCTTGAAAGGATGGGGAGGGAACTCCAAAAATCCTGGAATGGGGAATCCCCAAAATTCCAGGAGTCGAGATCCCAAAAAAAAAACCCGGAAATTTGGGAATTCCCAGCGATCCCAAACTGCTCCTTAAAAGGCTGGGAATGAGGAATTTCCCTCTGGAAAACTGGGAAAAGCAGCCTGGAATCCCGGGAAAAATCCCAGAGTTCCCCAATTCCATTAAAAAAATTGCAATCATTGGGATTTGAGACACAAAATTCCCAAATTCCCTGGCATTTGGGGCGGGGTTGGATTTTTGGGAATGCACCAGCCCCGCCCCAAGGTCCGGCTGGGAAAAGCGGGAAAAAAACCCGGGAAAAAATATTGGGGAAACTCCTCAAATCCCAGCTGGAAAATTCCAGGATGGCCCCGCCCCCTGGGGTTCGGAATTCCCAAAATAATCGTGATTTCGGGAGAGGATTTTGGGGGTGAGATTCCCGGGAATTCCATTGGAAAACGGAGCCGGGAAGATCCCGAAAATCCCGGATGGGTTTGGGGTTGGAACGTTGGAAAAAGGGGTTTGGGATCGCCCAAAAAATCATCCCGGAAATTCCGGGGATGACAAGAAGGAGGGACCGGGGAATTTTGGGGAGGGGTCCCGGGGGTTCTTGGGAAAGGATCCCGAGGGCATTATGGGAAGGACTTGGGAATTTTGGGAGGGGTCCCGGAAATTCCAAGGGGGTTTGGGATCCCTTAAAAGTCCTTCCAGGAGGTGAAAAAAAATCCCAGGAATTCCGGGAATTCCGGGAATGAGGAAAACGAGGGACCCAGGAATTTTGGGGAGGGGTCCCGGCGATTCTAGAGAAGGGATTCGAGAATTTTGGGAAGGATTTGAGAATTTTGAGAATGAGGTCCCAGGAATTCCAAAGGGATTTGGGATCCCCCAAACTCCTCCCAGGAGGGCGGGAAGAGCCCGAGAGTTCCGGGAGTGGGGAAAGGAGAGGCCCGGCAATTTTGGGAAGGGGATACAGGAAATTCGGGAAAGGGTCCCGAAGTTTTTAGGGAAGAGATCCAGGAATTTTGGGAAGGATCTGGGAATTTGGGGCGGGATCCTGGGAACGCCAAAGGGATCCCAAAACGGGGGGAAAAAATCCCGGGAGTTCCGGGAAGAGTCAAAGGAAAGGAATTTTTCCGGGGATCTTTGCGGAAGATCCAGGAAGTTTTTGGGAATGCCGCAGGAATTTGGGGGGGATTTTTGGGGCAGGATTTCGGAATGCGGGGGTCCTTACCGGGAATTCCGGGAGCGCGGCCCAGCCCGGGAGTCCGTTCATGGCCCCGCCGCCACTTCCGCCTCACCTGAGCCAGGTGGCCACGCCCACGCCGGCCACGCCCCCGGGGTTTGGCGGTTGTTCGCGGAGTTTGGCCACGCCCCCTCTGGGTCCTGCCCATGTTTGGGCACGGCTAAGCGCGGTAATGAGGCAATGTGGCCACGCCCACAGCGTGGAGGCCACGCCCACAAGGGGGAAGCGGGATAATTGGGAGAAACGGGTGCCGGAGCTGCTGGGAAAGTTGGGATGGAGTTGAGGGAAAACCGGGATAAAAGTTGGCAAGAAATGGGGGAAACTGGGAATAACTGGGGGGAAACTGGGGAAAAGCTTTGCCAAGCCGTGCCCAAGGTGACCCGAGCCGTGCCGGGCTGTGCCAGTGTCACACCCGGGTGTGCCCAAGCCGTGCCAATGTCACACCCGCGTGTCCCCAGCGGTGCCAAAGCCCCGCCCGGGCCGTGCCCTGCCAAGGCCGGGGCCGTGCCAAACCCGGCCCGGGCGTGTCCCCAAAGCCGTGCCAGGCCACCCCAGAGCCGTGCCAGGCGCTGTCCCCACCCCCCGGTGCCACCGCGGTGTCCTCCGGGCGTGTCGCCAGCTGGGGACACCCTGGGGACGTCCCCAGGGACATCCCCGGCGACGGCGGCACAGTGGAATCCCAGGCAATCCCGGGGAATTTCAGAAAACCGCGGAGATCGGGAATTCCCGGGAAATTTCGGGGATTGGGAATCCCGGCCGCGCTGTCCCCGGGATGTCCCCAAGGCTCGGGGGAAACTGAGGCACGGAGGGGTGGGGACAGCGCGGGACCGGTCGGACCGGTCCGGGGGCACCTCCGAGGGCACCGGGCACGGCCCTTCCGGGGTGGGGACACCGGGGTACACCAGGGGACAGCGGTGGCGCCTGCAGGGGCTGGCATGGCCCTCACCGCGTGGTGACCACAGGGGATCCCAGAGGTGGCACCTGCGTGGGCACGGCCCTTCCGGGGTGAGGACAGCAGGGGACAGCGGTGGCACCTGTGGGGACAGTGGGCAGGGCCCTTCCGCGGCGGCGGCCACGCAGTAACCGCAGGGGACAGGGGTGGCTCCAGGGCCACCCGCTGGGGACATCCCGGTGTCACCTGTGCGGGCGCGGGGCGGGCCCCGGGCACGGCCCTGCGGGGGTGGTGGCACAGGAACACTGGGAGACAGAGGTGGCACCTGAGAACTCCTGAGAATTCCCACCCAGAATTCCCAAATACCACCCAGAATTCCCCAAAATTCCAGACCCTGCTGCCCTTAAACTGCTGGATTTTATTCCAAACATCTTCGGGAGCGAGTGGGAACAAAAATTCCTGGAATGAGGATATCCTGGCCTTCCCCTAAAGTGTCCTCAGGAGATGGGAAATCCCTGAAAATCCCCGGAAATTCTGGGAAATCCCTGGATATCCCAGGATTCCCACAGGGGTCCCGGCTGTTTTTCCTTCATGTCCTCGCTTTGGGAATTTTTTCCTATGGAGCAGCTGCAGCCCGGGGCTGATCCTGGACGGAATTCCAGGGCGGACCCCAGGGCTGATCCCGGACTCGATCCCAGCTCTGGAATTCTCGGGAATCAGCAGGAGGGGGCTGATCCCAGGGATGAGCCCGGAACCCGTCCCAGGATGGGACCGATCCTGGAGCCAATCCCGGCCTTGATGATGATGATGATGAGGATGATGATGATGATGATGATGATGATGACGATGACTCCGGCATTCCCGGCATTCCCTGCCAGGCTCAGCAGGAGCTGGCCTGCAGGTTGGCCTCGCTCAGGAGGGAGGCGATGGCTGCGGATCCGAATTCCTCATCCGAGCTCAGCCGCTCGTCCTGCAGCGCCGAGTCCACGGCGCGGCGCCTGCGGGGCAACATTCAGCCTTTTCCATGGAATTCCCGGCCTCTCCCATGGAATTCCCGGCCTCTCCCATGGAATTCCCGGCCTCTCCCATGGAATTCCCGGCCTTTTCCAAACCAGAATTCCCTTACCAGGCCTCCTTTTCCATGGATTTAGATCCTTTCCCATGAATTTAGGACTTTTTCCTTGGGATTTGGGGTTTTCCCGTGGGCTTGGGACCTTTCCATGGGTTTAGGGACCTTTCCGTGGATTCTGGAATTTTCCAGCTGGGAATTCCTTACCAGGCCTCCTTTTCCATGGATTTCAGGCGCCGCTGGAGCTGCTCGTTGAGCTCCTGCTGCTCCTCCAGCTCCCGCTGGGATTTTTTCCGGGCGTTTTCCAAGCGCTCGATTTCCTCCTCGGATTCGTCCACCTGGCGCTTCAAGGCCTTCACCCGCAGGCTCAGCTGGGAATTCCCGAGATTCAGGGTCAGATTTGGGATTTGGGAATTATGGGAGAATCCTGGGGTGCCCAGGCCTGGCCCTGGCCTCGGAATTTTAAGGATTTTAGAGGGTTTTTTAGGGATTTTAAAGGAATTTTTAAGGATTTTTTGGGGTTTTTTTATCCCAAATCACTCCAGGAATTCCTTGGTTGGGATTTTAGGGATTTTCAGGATCCAAGCTCCATGGTGGGAATGTCACTGGCCTTGGATTTTTATGGAATTTTTAAAGATCTTTGGGATTTTTACCAGCCCAAACCATTTCAGAATTCCCTATCATGGCTCAGATGGGATTTTCGGGATAAATCCTGGATCCTAGCCCAGGTTTTCCATGGAATTCCAGGAATTCGAGCCCCACCTGGTCCCTTTGGTTGCTGCTGCTCTGCCGCTCCTCGTCCAGCTGCAGCGACAATTCCTTGATTTTCCGCTCCAGCTTCCGGTTGGACGAGAGCAGGACGCTCTTCTCCCTGTGGAAAAATGGGAATTCCATGGATTCCCCACCCTTTGGAGCGTCCTGGGAATGGGATTTCGACAGATCTTTATGGAATTTTAAGGAATTCCAGGGATGTTAAGGGATTTCTAAGGAATTTTTAAGCAATTTTCAGGAACTGGTAAGGAATTTTCAAGGACTTTTTGGGGGAGATTTTTAAGGGATTTGGGATTATGGAAAAATTTGGGAATTGGGATCTGAGATTTGGGAATTGGGATTTGTGATTATGGAAAATGTGGGAATCGGGATCGGAAAAATTTGGGATTTGGGATTTGGGATCGGGCACCTCTCCTCGGCCTGAAGCTGCTCCCGGAGCTCTTCCAGCTGCAATTCCAGCTGGGAATTCCGGCTGTTCCCGGGTCGCTGCTGCCCCTCGGAAGCGGCCAGCCGGTTCTTCAGCTCCTTGTTCTGGGAAAAATTCCCAAAAATCCCCCTGATCCTGGGGCTCTTCCCGGTTTTGCCAAGTTTCCCAATGGGGAGGAATTCCAGGAATTCTTTGCAGGATTCCAGGAGTCGGGAAGGTGGGGAAAAGTGGGAATTCTGGGACTTGTCTGTGAGGAAAAGTGGGAATTCTGCACAGGAAAAGTGGGAATTCTGTTGGAATACTGCAGGAAAAGCACCCTGGGAGAGGGCAGAGAACCCCAGAAGTTGGGACTGAGAATAAAAGGAAAAGCTGGAAAAAAACAGGAACAAAACAGAAAAAAAACCCAGAAAAAGCAGGGGAAAAGCAGGAAAAAACTGGGAAAACTCTTTGGAATCATGACCCCATTCCCAAGGATTCTTTTCCCAGACTTCCTCATGAATTCTGGGTTCCCCCATGACCATTCCCACCAGGATTCCAGGCTGGATCCAGGGATTTTTCCTGGGATTCTTCCAGGATTTTCCTGGGAATTTTTCCGGGGATTTCCCGCACCTGGCGCTCCAGGGAGGATTTGTCACATTCCAGGTCCTGGCGGCTCGAGCGTTCCTGGAGCAGCTCTGCCCGCAGCTGCTCGATCTGGGAATAAAACCGGAAAAATCCATGAATTTCCAGGGTGTTCCATGGATTTCCATGGATTTTCCCCTGGATTTCAGAATGGGATCAGCAGATGCGCTGGGATTCTCCAGGAATTGTGGGAAAAGGATCCCTGGGCTTATTCCCAGCTGGAAAAATGGGAAAAATTGGGAAGAAATCCCATTTTATGCCCCGTTTATGCCTTAGAATTTTTGTGGGAAAAGGAGGGAATAAAGTTTGGGAAAAGCCCAGAATCCATTGGGATTTAATACCCAAATTCCCACCCAAACATCAAAAATTGGGAATTCCTTTGGGAATTCCTTATCCCTTTTCCCAACCTCTTTAAATCCCCATTCCCGCCCCAACTAACAATTCCCAGTTGGAATTTCCAGATGGGTCCTTGAAGGAGGAGGGGGGTTGGAATTCCGGGAGAATTCAATTTTTGCCGAGATGAGAATTCCCAAAATTCCCTGGATTTTACCTGATCCCGGCTCCGGGTCACCCTCTCGCTCAGCAGCTCCACCGAGCTCCGCTCCTCGTCCAGCTCCAATTCCAGACGTTTGGATTTTTCCTGATGGGAATTTGGGATGGAATTTCTAGGGAATTTTCTGGGGATTTAGGAAAAATTTTGGGGGGAATTTTTGGGGAAATTTCTGGGAATCTTCTGGGAATTCTTTAGGAATTTTCCATTATTTTTTAGGAGGAATTTTCTGGGAGTGATATTGGAAATTTTCTTCCATTTCTTGGATAATTTTCTGGGATTTTTTTTTTCTTCAGGAATCCCCACCTCCAGTGCTTTGGAATGCCGAGCTCGCTCTTCCTGGGATCGCTTCCGATTTTCCAGGTCCTGCTCCAGCTCCTGGAGCCTCTGCAGCAGCAGCTCCTTGTCCAGCAGGATCCGATCCCGCTCTTCCCGGTTTTCCTGGATCGTCTCCTTCAGCCGGGAAACCTGCGGGAAAAACCCCAAAATTCCCCAAACTCCCGGCCGGATTTTCCCAAAAAATCCGCAGAATTCCTGGAAAACTCAGCTCCGATTCCCAACAAACCTCGTCCTGGAGCTTCCCGAGGTTCTGTTGGAATTTTTCTGCCTCAGCCTCGCGGTCTTGGGCGATTTTTTGGGAATCCGTGAGTTCCCGCCGGGATCTTTCCTGGAATTCTTCCAGTTGGGATCGGAGCGAGGCCAGGGAGCTCTGGGATTCCGCCGTCATCTGCTCCAGCTGGAAAACAGGAATTTTGGGATTGGGAATTTTGTGGGATGGTGCCCAAACTGGGATCTGGGTGGAAATTTTGGGGGGTGGAAATCCCAGCATTCCATGAAAAAAGCTGAAAATTCCATGGAAAACCCCCAGAATTCAATGAAAAAAAAAACAAATTCCCCCCCCAGATTCCCCCAAAAAAACCGCACCCCAAAATGCCACAAAAAACCTCTGAAATTCAGTGAAAAACCCCCAAAATTCCATGAAAATCCCTGGAATCTTTTCACACACCTCCTGGCCGAGCTGATCTCGCCGGCGCCGCTCCTCGCTCAGGGCCGATCCCAACTCCCGCAGCTCCCGCTGGGAGCGCTCCAGGCGCGATCCCAAATCCCGCTCCCGCTCCGCGCCGGACCCCAGCGCCTCGGCCAGCGCCGCGCGCTCCGCCTGCCGCAGACACCGCCGGGCTGGGGATCTTTGGGGGGTTTGGGGGGTTTGGGGATGATTTAGGGGTTTTTGGGGGAGGTTTGGGTGGGGGTTTTTTTGTTGTTGTTGTTGTTTTGGGGGGATTTTTTGCGATTTTTTGGGATTTTTCTTTGGGTTTTTGGGAATTCCCAGCACCTCCAGTTCGGCCACTTTCTCCCGGAGGTGTTCCCAGTTTTCCCGCTGTTCCTGGGATTCCTCCAGCCGCGATTCCAGAACTTTCCGCGCCTCCACCGACGCCTCCAGCGCTGATTCCAGGGAAATCTGGGCCTTGGGGGATCCGGGGGGATTTGGGGGATTTTTTTTAATTTTGGGGGACTCTTGAGGATTTTTTTTATTTTGAAGGCTTTTGGGGGGGATTTTGTAGGAATTCTTTTTAATTTTTTGGAACAATTTTGGCTGAGCCCGCAATGAGCAAATATGGGACCCCAAATTCCGAAAAAGTCCCAAAAACTTTCCAGTTCCTGGGATTTGCCCCCCTTACCTGAGCAGCCTCATCCCGCTCCTGCCGGAGCTTTTCCAGATCCTTCCGGGCCTGCTCCAGCTCCTGAGAAAAATCCCAAATTTTAGGGAAAAAATAATGGATTTTTGGGGAAAAATCCCAAATACTGGGGGGAAAAAATCCCAAATTTAAGCCAAAAAAAGTCACACATCTGGGGGGTGAAATCCTGAATTTTGGGATAAAACTTCCCGGATTTCTCGCACCTTCCGGAGCTTTTCCATCTCCTGGGGGTCGCTCCGGGCTCGATCCCGATCCTCCCGCGCCGCCTGGAATCGCTCCCGGAGCTCCCGGAGCTCCTCCTCCAACTCCTCCCGCTCCAGCCGCGCCTGCAGCAGCCTGGAAAACCCCAACAATTCCCAGCATTCCAACATTCCCTCCATCCCAAAATCCCCGACCCTGTTTTGTTGAGATTTGGAGTGGAAAATTATGAAAATCCTGGAAAATCTCGGAAAATCCCAGAAGATCCCAACTTTCAGATCACCCCAGGCTCTGGGACTCACTCCTGCTTGGAATTCCGGAGCTCTTCCTTGTTTTTCTGGAACATTTCCCGCCACTGCTCCGTCTCCTCTGCGCTCTCCTCCAGCTCCCGCTGCAGATTCCGGAGCTGCATTCCCAAATTTTCCCGTTCCTGCTCCAGGCTGGATTTCTCCTGCAAGGAATTGACAAGATTCCCCCAGAAAAAAAAAAAAAAAAAAAATCCGTGGAATCGGCGCTGAGTCCATGGAAATTCCAGAGGGTGTTTTTCCCCCCATGCCAGAGGGATTTTTCCCAATTTTTCCCATGTTCCACTGGGGGGTTTTTTCCCATTTTTCCCCCCATTCTAGAGGATTACAATATGGGGGAAAGCCTGGGGTTCCCAGCACCACCCCGAATTCCCGTCCCACATTCCCACCTCCAGGACCCGCTCCGTCTCCGCCCGCATCGCCTCCATCTCCCCCCGGAGCCGCTCCAGGTCGGAATCGTGCGCGGCCACCTCGGCCATCAGGGCCCCCTTGAGCGCCTGCAGCTCCCGCTCCTGGCGCCGCCGTGACCCCAAAACCTCCTGCAGCTGCTCCCGGCACTCCTGCAGCTCCTGGCAACGGGAAAACCGGGATTTGGGACACGGGGAAACCCCAAAACATCCTGGGAACGGGAAAACCGGGATTTGAGACATGGGGAAACCCCAAAACATCCTCGGAATGGGAAAACTGGGATTTGGGACATGGGGAAACCCCAAAACATCCTCAGAACGGGAAAACTGGGATTTGGGACACGGGGAAACCCCAAAACATCCTCGGAATGGGAAAACTGGGATTTGGGACACGGGGAAACCCCAAAACATCCTGGGAACGGGAAAACCGGGATTTGGGATGTGGAAAAACCCCAAAATATCCTGGGAACGGGAAAACTGGGATTTGGGGTTTTGGTGGTTTTTTGTGTGGTTCTTATTGGGATTTTTCTCATTTTGAGGTTTTTAGAGGGTTTTTTTTTTTTTTTAATTTTCCCCATTTTTGAGGGTTTTAGGGGTACCTGGTAGAGGTCCTGTGTGTCTGGGTCATTTTTGGGGTCACTTTTGGGGTCGGTGGCCAGCAGCTGCCCCTCGAGGTGGCCCAGCTGTGCCTCCAGTGCCTCCTTGGCGGCTCTCAGCTCGCTCAGCCTGGGCAATGAAGGGTTAACGGGGCGAATCAGGAGTTCGTGGGGGAAATCGAGGCTTATTGGGGTTTTCTGGGGGAAATAATTGGTTCCTGGGGGTTTTTGGGGTCCAGAGGGGATTAGGGGGGGTTAGGTGGAATTAGGGGAGGTTTGGGGGTGTTTGGGGGGATTTAGGGAGGTCTAGAGGGTCTTGAAAGGGTCTTTGGGCCCCAAGCCCCAAAAGGGACAAAGGGGGACCCACAGTGACCTCAAACCCCAAAGTGCCACCCAAGACTGTCCCCGACCCTTTAGGGCACCTCAAACCCCAAAGGGACACCAGGGGTGACCCCAAACTCCAAAGCACCACCCCAAACCTGCCCCCAACCCTTTAGGGGATCCTAAATCCCTGGAGGTGACCCCAAACGCCTGGGAATGACCCCGAACCCCTGAGGGTGACCCCAAACCCATCCCCTCATCGGTGACCCCATTACTGGGCCTGGCTCCGCTGCAGCTCCTGGGATTTCCTGTCCAGGGCCTCCCGCAGGATTTGGGATTGTGGCGAGTCCGGAGCCACCACGGAACTCTGGGACATACGGAAACATTTGGGATGTTGGGGACATCCCATCCTAAAATCCCAAACCCCAAACCCATCCCAAATCCCAAATCCATCCCAAATCCCAAACTTCAAATCCCAAATCCGAAAGCCATCCCAAACCCCAAATCCCAAACCCCAAAGCCATCCCAAACTCCAAATCCCAAACCCCAAATCCCAAAGCCATCCCAAACCCCAAATCCCAAACCCCAAATCCCTGGAGTTTTCCCACTCACCGCCAGCTCCTGGAATTTTCCCAGCAGCCTCGAGGTTTTCCTTTTCAGGGAAATGTCGCTCTCAGAGCTCCTGGATTTGGGGTCAGATTTTGGGGGAAAAGAATTGGGAACGGGGTCATGGGAAAAGGGAAGGGCAGGAATTGCTGCTGGATTCCCCCAAATCCTGGATTTGGGGGAATTGTGGTCATGGAGTGGGAATTTTAGGGCACTTTCAGGGGATTTTGGTGAATTTTACGGAGATTTCGAGGGGATTTTGTGGCATTTGGGGGAAATTCGGGGGATTTGGAGGCCTTTTGGGGCTGATTAGGGGGAATTTGAGGCTGTTTTGGGGTGTTTTGGGGGCTCACCCCTCCTTTAGGATGCTGTAGATGAGCTCGGTGGGGTTTTCGCCGCCCCCCAATTCCCGCTGGTCCCGCAGCAGGTCCGGGGTGGATTTCAGCTTCGGCAGGGAACAAAAACCCTCAATTCCAACAAAAAAAACAAATCCCGCATTCCAGAGGGGAGAAAACCCCAAACTTTGTAGGAAAAACCCCATTATTTTATAGGGGAAAACCACAATTTCCTAGGAAAAATAACCCAAATTTAATGGGGAAAAAGCTCACAATTTTATAGGTAAAACCCCCCAAATTTAATGAGAAAACTCCTTAAATTTTATAGGGAAAAAATTTTAGGAAAAACCTCAATTTTCATGTAAAGCCCCCATTTCCCCATTTTTTAGGGAAAAAAAAAAAAAAAACACATTTTTTGAGGAATCCCCCCCCAGATACCTGCATCTCCACGCTCTGCTCCTCCACGCCCCCAAATCCGCCGGGAATTTGGGGAATTTGGGGCGGGATCGCGGCGGGTTCCCGGGAATTCCGCGCATCCAAACTCTGCGAGCGCTTCCTCGGAGCCGCCCCGGGACCGCGGAACCTCCGCGCCGCTCGCCCGCGGGGCAAATTCCCGTCGAATTTGGTGATCAAGGAATCCACGGAGCGCAGCGGCTCCGTGTCCACATCCCCAGGGATTTTGGGAATTTCCGCATCCCTTTTTCCCGGTTTTCCCCCCGCTCTTGGGAGAAGGCGCGCTGAGGTCCCCGTGCGATTGGGATCGGCGCAGCTCCTCCGAGGGTTTGGCGATTTTCAGGTGCTGATCCGAGGATTTTGGGGCACCCCGGGATCTTCCCGAAGTTTCTTCATCCCAGGATTTGGGGACGCCCCTGGTTCCCCCCGGAATTTCCTGATCCGAGGATTTGGGGACCTTCCTCAGCTCCTCATCCCAGGATTTGGGGACCCCCCGCGACCCCCCTGAACCTTCCAGCTCTGAAAATCTTGGGACCCCCTGAACTCCCCCCAACTCCTTCTCCAAAACTTTCGGGGCCCCCCGAGACCCCCCTGAATCTTCCTGCTCCGAAAACCCGCGCCCCCCGCGCATCCCCCCATCCCAAATCTCCCCCCTCCTCCTCCTCCTCCTCCTCGGAGCCGCTGTGGGGGCCGGGTTTTGGGGGCGCTCGGGGGCGGCTCGGGGTGCCCCCCTCTGATCTGCACCCCGAAGCTGTCTCGGCCGCGCTGGCCGCTGTTGAGCACCACGAAGGGCTGCCCGGCGATGCCCTGGACGCGCACGGCCACGCCGTAGGAGCCGCCGCGGCCGCGGGAGGAGCGCGGGGGGCGGCGCGGCTCCCGCAGGTCGCTGATGAAGCGGATCTGGACGCCGTGGTCCAGCGGCTGCTCCGCCATGGAGCCGGGCAGAGTTCGGGCTCCTTGGGGGGGAAAAATGGGTTTCCCTCGGTTTTCCCCGGGTTTTTGGTAATTTTCCCCATTTTCCGCCCGGTTCCCCCTTTCGCCCCCATTTTCCCCCAGTTTTCCCTTTTCCCCCCGTTTTGTGTGTTTTTTTCCCGGTTTTCCATCTTTCCCTCCCCCCCCCCCCCGCCCCGTTTTCGCGGGTTTTCCCCCATTTTATCACGGGGTTTTCCCCCATTTTTTCGCGGTTTCCCCCCCTGCTTTTCCTCTTTTTTGCCGCTTTTCCCCCCCCGGTTTTCCAAGTTTTCCACATTCTATTTCAGATTTCCGTCTTTTTCCCCATTTTTTCCCAGTTTCCCGGTTTTCCCCAATTTTTTTTCCCGCTTTCCCCCTTTACTCCCCGTTTTTTCTCCGATTTCTCTATTTTTTCCCGGCGTTCCCCATTTTCCCCCTTTTTCACTTGTCTTCCCCTTTCCCTCCCCCCTTTTTTCCCGTTTCCCCTGATGTTCCCGGGTTTTTTCCCAGTTTTTTCCCGGTTTTTCGGACGAGCGGGGACATTTTGGGAACAGCGCGAGGACGGAACCTCCCCCCGCCCTCGATCCCAGAAATCCTCTGGAAGCCCCGGGAAAAAAAATCGCTAATTTTGGGACGGAGAAGCCGCGAGCCCGCCCCGAATCGGCCCCAAATCCCGGGATTCTTTCCCGGGAGCAGCCGCGGCTGGGAAAAAAAAAAATGGGAAATTTCGGGTTGGAAAAGCCGCGATTCTACCCCAAATCCCGGGGTTTTTTTTCGCGGGAATGACGCGAGGAGCTGCGGAATGAGAGGGGGAAGGGTATTTGGGGATGTTTGTTTGGATTTTGGGATGTTTGTTAAGGATTTGAGGATGTTTGTGGGGATTTGGGGGATGCTTGTAGGGATTTGGGGGATGTTTGTAGGGATTTGGGGGATGTTTGTTGGGATATTGGGGATTTTGGGGTGCCAGAATGGGTCTGAAGTGGCAGGAGAATCCCAAAAATGCCGAAAAAATCCCAAAGGGATTGAGCTAAGCGTGGGATGGGAGTGGGGAAAAGGATCCCGGGCCAAATCCTGCTGCCCCTCCGGAATCCCCACAAATCCCTGGAATTTCAGGGGAAGGATCCCGGGAGTGGAATCCCCAAATTCCCAAATCCCCGGGATCTAGGAAATCTAGGAAATCCAGGGACCGACCTGAGCAGGGAGCAGCGCCGGCGGAAAATCGGGAATTTTTCCAGGTGGCCAAAGGGCAGCGGGGCGGGGCCGGGGCGGGGCCGGGAGCGATCCCGATGGGAATTCCGGGATCCAGGGGGGACCTTGGGAAAGGCCAGGAGGGGTCGGGATCACCGGGAAGGGCTGGGATCCATCACAAACCCTGGGATCCATCACAAACCCTGGGATCCATCCTGAATCCTTGGATCCATCTCAGATCCCTGGATCCATCCCAAATCCCGGGATCCATCCCCAGCCCTTGGATCCATCCCCAACCCTTGGATCCCTCACAGATCTTTGGATCCATCCCCAACCCTTGGATCCATCCCAAATCCCTGGATCCATCCCAAATCCCTGGATCCATCCCCAGCCCTTGGATCCATCCCAAATCCTTGGATCCATCCCAAATCCCGGGATCCACCCCCAGCCCTTGGATCCATCCCAAATCCCTGGATCCATCCCCAACCCTTGGATCCATCCCAAATCCAGGGATCCATCCCAAATCCCTGGATCCATCCCCAACCCTTGGATCCATCCCAAATCCCTGGATCCATCCCCAACCCTTGGATCCATCCCAAATCCCTGGATCCATCCCCAGCCCTTGGATCCATCCCAAATCCCTGGATCCATCCCCAACCCTTGGATCCATCCCCAACCCTTGGATCCATCCCAAATCCCTGGATCCATCCCCAACCCTTGGATCCATCCCAGCTCCATCCTGGAGCAGGTGGAGAATCCATGGGGGAGAGGGGGTTGGGAACGTTCCCAGATGGCTCCAGAAAAGCCGGGAACAGGGGAGGGTCGGAAAACGGGGAGAGGATTTGGATTTTCCAGAAATTCGGGAGAGGATCGGATATTCCCGAAATGAGGAAATCTGGGACAGAAATTGCTCCTTTGCTCTCCCAGGATTTCCGGGATTTCACTGGAAAACTGAAAGGAAAAAAAAAAAACGGGGAAAGGGAATTCTGGGCCTGAAAAAATGGGGAAAAAGCAAGAAAATGCAAATTTTGGGGCTGAGAAAAACCAGAATTTTGGGGATTTCCATGGAAAACTAGAGGGAAAAAAGCAGAAAAGGGAATTTAGGGCCTAAAAAAACCCCAAAATGGGAATTCTCCCTGGGAATGGAGTCAGGAAAAATCAGGAGGGGCCATCCCGGCCCCTTTGGGAGGGTGGAATTTTGGGAATTTTCTGGCTGGCCAGGATCCAGGGAAGCACAAAGAGCCTTTGTGGCTCCGACCCAGAAAAAGCCGTTTTGTAATTCCCAGAGTGGCTGGAAAATCTGGGGAAATAAAACCCGAAACTGGAGTTCCTTTTCCAGGATTTTTCCCTTTTTTTTCCCCCTCTTCCTGAAGGAGGAAAAGGGAATTTGGCATTTTGAGAATGGAGAGAGGGAGGGAAAAATCCGGCTGGTCAAGCGTGGGAAAGGAAGGAAAAAAATCCCAAATTTTCCCAAAATATTCCCAAAATTGCTGGGTTGGGATCTTCCCAATACTTAGAATGGTCCCAGTGATGTTTTCCCAAAATTCTGCTTCATTTTCCCAAAATTCTACCCCATTCCCGAGTCCCTGGGGCCCAAATCGAGTTCTAAATAATCCCAGAGAATTCCTGAATTATCCCAAATTATCCCAAATTAATTATCCCAAATGATCCTAAATGATCATAAATTATCTCAAATTATTCCAAATTAATTATCCCAAATTATCCCAAACCAACCCAAATTAATTATCCCAAACCATCCCAGGTTTTTTTGCCTCCAGGTGCATTTTTTTTTTATCTCTCCCAAAATTCCGCCCTCGGCTCCTCCCCCGGGCGTTGTTTGGGGCCAAAGTCCGGGGATTTGGAGCCGCGCCCAAAAAGCGGGAGCGGCTTTTCCGGATTTTCCAGTTTTTCCCGTTTTCCTGGGAACCCGAAACCGGGCAGGGGCGGAGATGGAGGGGGGGGGAGAGGGAATTACAGCTGGAAAAATGGGAATTTTCACCCGGAAAAAAGGGTCGGGAATGGGATCTTTCCCCGGGAAAAGGCTTGGGAGAGGGATTTCCATTTGGGATCGGGACATTTGGGATCGGGAATGTTCGGGATTGGGGCCATCCCCCAGGAGCTGCTCCCGGGGCTCCCTGCGGACCTGAATTCCAGGGATTCCAGCCCAGCCCTGGGCAGAGTTCCTGGGTCAACCATCGCCCCCAAATCCCGGGAAATCCCATCCCAGCCGCTCCCGGCGCGGCATCGGGTGTCGGTTTCCAGGGAAATCGAGCCCTTGGAACCAGAGCCCGCGGGATGAAATTCCCGAGCACAGAAAAGCGGAAAAGCCTCTGGATAGCCGGGAATGATCCCGTTCCTTTGGGATAACCGGGAATGATCGCGTTCCTCAGGATAACCGGGAATTGGGAATGATCGCGTTCCTTTGGGGCAACCGGGAATGATCCCGTTCCTTTGGGAGGACTGGGAATGATCCCGTTCCTTTGGGATAACCTGGAACGATCCCATTCCTTTGGGAGGACTGGGAATGATCCCGTTCCTTTGGGATAACCCGGAATGATCCCGTTCCTTTGGGAGGACTGGGAATGATCCCATTCCTTTGGGATAACCTGGAATGATCCCGTTCCTTTGGGGTAACCTGGAATGATCCCGTTCCTTTGGGATAACCCGGAATGATCCCGTTCCTTTGGGATAACCTGGAATGATCCCGTTCCTTTGGGATAACCGGGAACGATCCCGTTCCCTGGACACCAAAATCCCTGCGGGGTTTGGGGTCACTCCGGGCTTGCCCTGAGTTCCGCCCGGGATTTCACCCCGAAATTCCCGCCCCGAGGAATTCGCCCCGAGTTCAATCCCACACATTCCCCCCGGGAATTCCCTCCCTGGCCCCAGAAAGCCGCAGGGAAAAGGTGAAACCCCAAATCCTGCCCAGGGAAAGGGAATTCCGATGATCCCAAACCAGTCTGACCAGTCTGGGAATGCCCGGAGCGATCCCAAAACCCCGGAACAAAAAAGGAGCAAAACCCCTGGATTTGGGATCCCTTGGATTTGGGATCCCTTGGATTTGGGATCCTCTGGATTTGGGATCCTCTGGATTTGGGAAGAGGGTCCAAAAATCCCCCTGGATTTTTCCCAAAATATTGAAGGGATAAAAGGCGGAAGTTGCGCTGCCCTGAAAGGTCGGGGAGGGTTTTCTGAGGGGTCCCACAGGACAGGACCCCAAAAAGGCACACTGGGACCCCAAAAAGGGACACTGGGACCCCAAAAAGGGACACCGGGACCCCACATAGGACAGGACCCCATTAAAGGACACCAGGACCCATTCCTTGGGGACAGGACCCCATAAAGGGACAGTGGGACCTTGTCCCGTGTCCCCAGGCCCCTCTGCGTGTCACCCGGACCCTGTCCCGTGCCACCAACGCCCTCTGAGCGTCCCCAGGTCCCCTCCCGGTGCCACCACTGCCCTCTCCCGTGCCTCCACGAGCGTCTCCGGTGTCACCGGCGCCTCCTCCGGTGTCACTGGCACCTCCTCCGGTGTCACCAGCGCCCTGCCCGGTGTCACCGGCACCTCCTCCGGTGTCCCCAGGGCCCTGCCCGGTGGGACAAGACCCTGTCCGGTGCCACCAGCGCCCTCTCCGGTGTCACCGGCGCCCTGTCCCGTGCCACCAGCCCCCCCTCTCGTGCCACCAGCGCCCTGCCGGGTGTCCGCAGCGCCCTGTCCGGTGTCACCAAGCCGCCCGCCCAGGGCGCAGGACCCCCTCCCGTGCCACCGGCCCCTGTGCGGTGTCCCCACACCCCTGTCCGGTGTCCCCAGCCCCTGTGCGATGTCCCGAGATCCCTCTGCGATGTTCCCACAGCCCTGTCCAGTGTCACCAGGCCGTGTCCGGTGTCCCCCGGCCCTGCCCGTTGTCCCCAGCCCGTGTCCGGTGCCCCCAGGCCCCGTTTCCCGGTGTGTCCCCCCCCACTCACCGCCCGCTCCCGCCGCAGCCACCGCAACCTGTTACCTTCGCTCAGGCCCCGCCCCTCGCCACTGATTGGCCGGCGCAACCACGAACCCCGCCCTATGGGTTTGGCCACGCACGACAAACCCCGCCCACCACCGCACCGGTGCTGCGTCACGTGGTGGTGCTGCCATCTTGTGGAGGGAGCCGGCCGGTGTTTTCGCCACGCTCAAGATGGTGGCGAAGCCACGCCCGGACTACGGCGGCGGGGAGAGGCCGCGTTTCCTCGGCGCAGGCGCAATCGCGGCGTGACTAAGATGGAGGTCGGGGCAGCGCCGCCGCCGTTCTGGGCCGGGGGCCCGGCCCCGGGACAAACGTACATTCCCCGGGCTCTGGGACACACCGACATCGCCCCCCGGGGCACCGGCACCGGGCCCGCCGCGCTGCCCGCCGGCCGCACGCTGTGAGAGCAGCGGGGGCGCGGGAAGGACTGAGGGGGATGGGGGCTCCTGGGGGGGCTCCTGAGGGGGATGGGGGAATGGGGGGGGGTCCTGGGTGGAATGGGGGGAGGAACTGGGGGGAGTCCGTGAGGGAGCAGGAAAATGGGGAGACTTTGGGGAGGGAGAGGGGAAATGGGGGCATTTGGGGAGGGTCTCTGAGGGCTGGGGGGGCGAACTGGGAGCAGAACTGGGAGGCACTGGGGAGGGGGAAAGGGAAGGGGCAGAAAATGTGGGAATGCCGGGGAGATTCCAGGGGCGCAGAGCGGACAAACTGGGACCCAAACTGGAGTGACTGAGGCCGACTGGTGTAACTGGGACCCAGAGCGGTGTGACTGGGACCCACACTGGTGTGACTGGGTCCCAAACCGGTGTGACCCCGATCTCGGTGTGCCAGGAGCCCGATGGTGACCGGGACGTCGGTGCTGGGGCTGAAGTTCTCCGGGGGCGTGATGCTGGCTGCGGACACGGTGGGGTCCTTCGGATCCCTGGCACGGTTCCGGGGCATCTCCCGGCTCCTCAAGGTCAACGACTCCACTGTGCTCGGAGCCTCTGGGGACCTGGCGGATTTCCAGCACCTGCGGCAACTCCTGGAGCAGATGGTGTAAGATTCCCGGGAATTCAGGGATTCCCCATCCCAAAATCCCGGATCGATTCCATGGAATTCCCAGCCCAAAATGCGTTGGGAATTCCAAGATTCCCCATCCCACAATCTCCAGCTGATTACCGGGGATTTGGGCATTTCCCATCTCCAAATCCCTGACTGATTCCTGCAAAGCCCCCACCCCAGAATTCCAGGGGAATACGGGAATTTCACATCCCCAGTCTTTTCTGTGCACCAATCCCCAGAATTCCTCTGCTCCAATCCTGGAATTCCTTGAGCACCAATCCCAGAATTCCTTGAACACAAATCCATTAATTCCTCTGAATTCCTTGGGCACAAATCCCTGAATTTCCTGGCATTCCATCCGCGGATTCAGCAGCATTTTTTGCTCTGCTCCAGTCCCCGAATCCATGCTCTCCAGTCCCCAAATCCCCGCTCTCCAATTCCCGAATCCCTGATCTCCAAGGCCGGAATTCCCTGGAATTTCAGGATCGACGAGGAGCTGCTGGGGGACGGGCACAGCTACAGCCCGCGGGCGCTGCACTCGTGGCTGACACGGGTCCTGTACAACCGGCGCTCCAAGATCAACCCTCTCTGGAACACCGTGCTCATCGCCGGCGTCTACGGCGGGGAGAGGTGAGGAGCCCGGCGCCGGCAGCTCCGGGGCTTTCTCCTTCTTCCCAGGGAAATTTCCTGCTCCCTTTTCCTGCCGTGGTTCCCACCGCTTCACAGGGAAATTCCTGCTTTTTCCTGGGGAAATGTCTCAGTTTTCCTGCGGTGGCTTCTGGCTCCTTCCTTGGGGAAATTCCTGCTCCCTTTTCCTGCCGTGGTTCCCACCGCTTCCCAGGGAAATTCCTGCTTTTTCCTGGGGTGCTTCCTGCTCTTTCCCCAAGGGCATTCCCGGTTCCCGGGCTGATTCTCACTGTCCCGTTGTTGTTCCGCAGTTTCCTGGGATATGTGGACATGCTGGGCGTGGCCTACGAGGCGCCGTCGCTGGCCACGGGATTCGGGGCTTACCTGGCCCAGGTGAGCCCAGGCTCGGTCTTTGCTTCATCATTAAATTATTAATTGATTCTTTTCTTTTTTAGCTCAGTATTTTTTAATTGATATTTTGATGGTTTTGATCTCATTTTAATGGGTTTTTCCTTTATTCCCAATCCGTGTGCAGCCGCTGCTGCGGGCGGAGCTGGAGCGGGACCGGGACCGGCTCCCGACGCGGGAGGAGGCGCGGGAGCTGCTGGAGCGCTGCCTGAAGGTGCTCTACTACAGGGATGCTCGCTCCTTCAACAGGGTTTGTATCCCAAATCCATCCCAAAATCCCGCGAACTCACCCCAAAACCCCTCCCAAAATCTGTGGGATACATGGGATCCACCCCAAACCCATCCCAGTCCTGGGAGCTGCTGGGGCGCTGCCCGAGGGTGCTCTACTACAGGGATGCTCGCTCCTTCAACAGGGTTTGTATCCCAAATCCATCCCAAAATCCTGGGAATTCACCCCAAAATCCATCCCCAAATCCAAGGGATCCACCCCAAACCCATCCCAATCCCAGGGCTGGGATTGAGAAATTCCGGCATTTTTCCTATGGGGAATTCCGGGTGGGGATTAGGGGAATTCCAGGGTTTTTCCCGTGGAATTCCGGGTGGGAATTGAGGAATTCCAGGCTTTTCCCACAGTACGAGGTCGCCACGGTGACGGAGAAGGGCGTGGAGCTGGAGGGACCCCTGACCCTGGAGGCCAACTGGGACATCGCCCACGTGGTCAGGTAATTCCCACCTGGAATGTCGGGATTTGGAATTCCGGGGGTTCTGGGGACACCCAGGTAATTCCCACCTGGAATGTCGGGATTTGGAATTCCGGGGGTTCTGGGGACAGCCAGGCAATTCCCACCTGGATACAGCGGGATTGGGAATTCCAGGGGGACATCCAGGTGTTCTGAGATCCAGGTGTTCCAGGGTGACAATTCCTGCTCCCTGAGGGACATCCAGGTGTTTTCTCTGCCCCTCTAATGACCATTTTCCCCTTTTTTCCCTGTTTTTCCCCTTTTTTTCTGTTTTTCCAGAGGTTTCGAGTGATCTCCAGGAGCTGCTCTGGCCTCGTCAAATCCCCATTTTTATCCCCTCCCTTCCTTCCCTCTGGAATGGCAAACCTGGCGTTTTTTGGGAATAAAATCGATCATTTAAGACCAATCTGTGTGTTTGTTCTTTGGGAATCCTCAAAAAACCTTGAGAATTCTCCTGGAAAACAGATTTCAGGAAGTTCTGGAATTCTGGGTGGATGCTGTGGCCCCAGATCCCAATTTTTACTGAAATTGTGGAATTTCTGAGGTGGGAAAAGCCCTTCTGGGATGGAGCCCAGGAATCCCTAAACCCTGTCCACGATTTTGGGGCATTCCATGGGATTTTTCCTCAAAATCCCAAACCCGGAGGGATTTCAAAGCCAGAAAAATCCAATCAAAATGGAATTTCCCCCTCCACATTCCCAAAATTCCTCCGGCAGCATTTTCCCAACTTTTCCTTAAAAGAACCCAGGAATTCTCCACGGAAAAAACCAATCAATTAAATCCAGGATTTTTCCACCCAAATCCCATGGGAATGAAGGAATTTTTTCCACAATAAAAACACTGTTTATTTATAAATCCATTTCCCTGCTTTTATTCCACATTTTCCACTCCTGTACAATTCAATGATGATCCATATTTTTTTTTTTAATTTTATTTATTTTGAATATTTTTTAAAATTTTTTTTCCTGTTTTCCTTCCGGGAAAAAACCCCCAAAAAAAAAAGAACCTCCACAAATCTTATGGAAAAACAGGTGCCAGGTGCCTCTGGAATTTGGGAATTCCAAGAATTTTTAAAATAATAATAAAAAAAAAAATCCCAAAAAACATGCAAATTCCGGTAAAAAATCGGAGCTGGCAGTGAAAAATCAATCCAAAATCTTTTTTTTCATGGATTTTTTTGGGTTTTTTTGTCACAGTTTTAGTCACAAATCCCAGATTTTTCGACCCTAAGGAAGGTGGGGTTTTCCAGGATGGTTATTTTTTAAATAAAGTTGATAATTAACAATCCAAAAGGGGGAAATGCAAGGAGAAGTTGGGGTTTTCTGCCCCTCCATGGGAAGTTTTTGGGGAGAAACTGGGAAAATTGAGTTCAGGGCAGGAAAAGCAGCGCCAATCCCAAAAACTGCTGGCGTGGAATGGTGGCTCCACAATTCCCAAACCAAATTCCCTCAAAACTCCCTAAAATTCCACCAAAATTCCATCCAAATTCCCAATTTCCATTAAAAAAACCCTAAAGTAACTGAATCTTCGCAGCCAATCTGAAGGAATTTTCTGTAAGAAACAGGGATTTTCTGGGTTAAATTCCAAAAAAAGTCAAGGAAAAAAGAAAGGAAAATTCCCCCAATTTTTGTGGGAGTTAAATCCAGGGACCTTTTGTCTTCTTGGAAAAAAACCTGGGCACAAATGACGTCAAATTCCCACCGCTAAAAACCAGGAATTATGATAGAAGTGAGGTAAAATTCCCAAAAAATATCCACCCACGAGAGAGAATTCCAAGGAAATACCAACACAGTGAATCCAAGTTTTTTTTTTTCTTTTTTTCAGTTTTTTTTAGATTTAAAAAAAAAGAAAAAAAGAGTCACGAAAATCCTCCCAAAAAATCGGCGGAAACGGCAAATCCGGAAAAATCCCAGAAATCCGCTGGGAACTGGGATCTCGTCTCTTTGTTCCAAAAACTGGGAATGTCCTTTGTTTTGGGGCCAAAAAGTTGGGAATATGCTTGGGTGTTTGGGGCTAAAAAATGGGAATATCCTTTAATTTCTGGGGTGGGTTTGGCTCTCCAAAAACAGGGAACATCCTTCAATTTTTGGGGCCAAAACCAAGGAATTTCCTTTCATTTTGGGTGCCAAAAACAGGGGATATCCTTCAATTTTTGGGGCAGAAAATTGGGAATAGCCTTCAATTTCTGGGACATGTTGGGATCTCCAAAAAACAGGGAATATCCTTTAAGTTTTGGGGGCCAGAAACTGGGAATATCCTTCCATTTCTGCGGCCAAACCTCAGAATATCCTTCAATTTTCGGGCCCAAAACCAGGGAACACCCCTTCCACTCCCGGCGCTCCTCGGCCTCTCCAAACCCAGGAATTTCCGGGATGAATCCGTCCCATTTTTTTTTCCCTTTTTTTCCGGGAATTCTCAAATTTCCATCAGCTCCAAATCCGCCTCCTCGAAGCCGTAAAAGGACTCGGCCTCGCTCTCCCCCTCGAAGAGCCGGTGCAGGATTTCGGGGTCGGCCTCGGGGTCGTCGTTCTCCGGGAATTCCGGGGAGGATTCCCGCGTTTTGGCGATCTTCAGCCTCTCCTCCATGGCGGCGATCAGCTCCTCCTGCTCGTCGCCGTTGCGCCGCGGCGATGCCGAGTCCCCGGCCGGCGCCGGCAGGACGCTGGCCACCAGGAAAGATTTCCGGATCAATTCCGGGCAATTCCCGAGCACTTCCAAAGCCTCTCCCAGCCACCCCAGCAGCAGCTGGAGCAGCGCGGAGGAGTCGGAATCCGCCAGATCTCTCGCCCCGCTCTCTCCATTTTTTGTGGAGGAAATTTTTCAGGGATCTCTTGACGCACACGTCCAGGGGCTGGGCGCGGGAGCTGCACCCCGCGGGGATGACGGCCGGCAGCGCCCCGGCCGCGCTGAGCACGGCCAGCACCTCCTCGGACAGGTGCGTCCGGTGGCAATCCAGCACCAGCATCCCTTTGGAGGCGCCGCCCCGGCACTCCGCGTGCTTCCTCCACACGCGGGCCGCCCACAGCTCCATGATCTCGTCGTCGCCGCAGCCGCTCTCCTTGGACTCCAGCAGGATGGATTTGGGCAGGGCGGCGGGGCAGGGCGGGCGGCCCCTGGAGACCACCAGGGCGGGCAGGACGCCGCCGTCGGCCAGCAGGGTCAGCACCAGCTCGCACCAGGGCTCGCCGTTGCCCACGGTCTGCAGCGCGCTCTCCTTGCGCTCGTCGCTGCCCAGCACCTCCGCGTCCAGGAACAGCGAGATCTCGTCCACGGCGGCGATCATGGCCGGCGGCAGCTCCTGCGCGTGGATCTGGCGCTGCACGAACTCGATGAAGGCTCCGGCGTTGCCCTGGATCTCCTTGGGCAGGGGGTGGGCGACGCCGCGGCGCGTGTGGGTGCTGAGGTGGTGCCGCAGCATGAACCTCACGGCCCACTCGTAGGAGATCTGGAACCCCCCCTCCAGGGCCCTGCCGATCTTGGTGGCCTTCTGGAAGAGCGTCTCCTCGTTGACGGGCAGCTGCTGCTCGCGCTGGGTCAGCACCCACTCGGCCAGCTTCTCCTCGGCCTCCAGGCCCAGGTACTTGCCCTCGGGCAGCTCGGGGCGCTCGTCCTGCAGCGCCTGGCAGCGGCGCAGCCAGCGGCGGATGCGGCGGGGAGGGCTGCGGAAGTGCCGCGCCGCCTGCTCAGGGCTGGAGCACAGCGCGAACAGCACCACGCGCAGCTTCCGCACCGACAGCGGCAGCGGCTCCTTCTGCTCCCGGCGCGGCGGCTCCGGCTCCGGCTCCCGCCGCGGCGGCTCCGGCGGCTGCGGGGCGGCGGCGGCCTCGGGGGGCTGCGGGCTCGGGGGCTGCAGGGGGCTCTGGGGCGGGGTCTGGGGTTTCGGGGGCGTCTGGGGCTTGGGAGGGGGAGGAGGCGATGGCGTCTGGCAGGGAGGGGGCTGAGGCGTGTCCTGGGTGTGCCTGCAAAAAAGGGGGAGTGGGAAAAGTGAAATGTTTGGGGTGTTTGGGGATGGGGAAAAGTGAAATATTTGGGGTGTTTGGGGATGGGGAAAAGTGAAATGTTTGGGGTGTTTGGGGATGGGGAGGAAAAGTGAAATGTTTGGGGTGTTTGGGGATGGGGAAAAGTGAAATGTTTGGGGTGTTTGGGGATGGGGAAAAGTGAAATGTTTGGGGTGTTTGGGGATGGGGAAAAGTGAAATGTTTGGGGTGTTTGGGGATGGGGAAAAGTGAAATGTTTGGGGTGTTTGGGGATGGGGAGGAAAAGTGAAGTATTTGGGGATGGGGAAAAGTGAAATATTTGGGGTGTTTGGGGATGGGGAAAAGTGAAATATTTGGGGTGTTTGGGGATGGGGAGGAAAAGTGAAATATTTGGGGTGTTTGGGGATGGGGAAAAGTGAAATGTTTGGGGTGTTTGGGGATGGGGAAAAGTGAAATGTTTGGGGTGTTTGGGGATGGGGAGGAAAAGTGAAATATTTGGGGTGTTTGGGGATGGGGAAAAGTGAAATGTTTGGGGTGTTTGGGGATGGGGAAAAGTGAAATGTTTGGGGTGTTTGGGGATGGGGAAAAGTGAAATGTTTGGGGTGTTTGGGGATGGGGAAAAGTGAAATGTTTGGGGTGTTTGGGGATGGGGAAAAGTGAAATGTTTGGCGTGTTTGGGGATGGGGAAAAGTGAAATGTTTGGGGTGTTTGGGGATGGGGAGGAAAAGTGAAATATTTGGGGTGTTTGGGGATGGGGAAAAGTGAAATGTTTGGGGTGTTTGGGGATGGGGGAAAGTGAAATGTTTGGGGTGTTTGGGGATGGGGAGGAAAGGGAGGGAAAAAGGAGAAAAGGAGAAAAAAGGGGGAAGAAGGGGAAAATGAGGGCAGAAAAAATGGGGGAAAGGAAAAAAGGAAAAAAATGGGAAAGGGGGGAAAGGAGGACAAAAGGGGGGCAAGGAAAAATACAGGGAACAAAAAGGGGAAAAAAGGGGAGAAAAAAGGGAGAATAAGGAAGGGAGAGGAAAAAGGGAAGAAAAATGGGGGAAAAGGGAGGGAAAAGGAAAAACAAGGGGAGAAAAAAAGGATTGAAAAGGGAGGAAAAAAGATGAGAAAAAATTGCCAATGCCATGGACTGGGAGGGATAAGGATAAACAGGAACTTTTGGTTACCTGGAATGTGATATCCAAGAAGGCCCTGGAATAAAACAGAATATTTACAGTTTTTATTCTGATTCATTTGAGGTGGTTTAGGTTTTTACTTCTATTTAATTTTATTTCTGAATTTGGGATTTGTGGGAATTCCTGGAAAAACTGAAATCAAACCAAGCTCCCTCAGGAGTGAATTCTGAATTTCCATCCCATTAAAAAAAAGTAAAATTAATTCAGTTTATTCCCAACCCGAGCTCCAGAATATGAACATTTCTTGGATTTTGGCCAGAATTCCGGGTTTTTCCCATTTTTCCCAGTTTTACCTTGGACAATGATGTTGCTGGACTCGTGGGAGGGGTTGAACACCAAATGTTTGGCCATGGAGTCGCCCTCAGAGGTGACGAAGAGGCAGGAGGAACATGAGAGCCTCACCCCGCTGGGAAATGGGAAAAAAGAGGGAAAAATGGGGGACAAAGGGGAAAAAAAGGGGAAAAAAGGGAAAAAGAGGGGAAAGAAAAAGGGAAGACAATGGGAGGAGAAAGAAAAATAAATAAACTTTATTATCCGATATAAAAATGTGTCCAACCCCTCATTAATAACTAAATCATTATTATCAATTGTTTCTTGTTAGTAATTAAACTAATAATAGTTAAAATATTGATAATAATTGAACATTAAATAATAATTATTAGTAATTAAAATGTAAAACTCCCCCCCAATGGGAAGAGGACCCATAAATCCAAAAATCCCTGGATTTTCCCCCAGAATGAAAAGGGTCAGGAATTTTGGGAATTGTTTCCATACCTGGCCGTGTAGTTCTTGAACAAAGCCAAGTATTTGGGGCTTTTCCGGGGAACGTGGTTGCTGGAGAAGGAAAAAGGTGGGAGAGTGAGGGATAAGCTGGAGAAGCGGCTGTAAAATCAAAGAAAACACCCCACAAATAATAAAAACTCCCCTATAAAACACTGGAAAACTGCTCAGGAGTCCAAAAGAGTTCCCAAATCCCTGATTTTTCCATCCTTGCTCATGTGGTTGGCATAGGCATGGAACCAGCAGGAATTTCTCTGGTTTTCTCCTGTTTCTCACCCTTTTTTCACCCTTGGTTTGCTGATTTTACTCATTTCCCCCATTCCCCCAGCCCCGTACTTGATCATGTGGTTGGCGTAGGCATGGACCCAGCAGGAATTCCTCTGGTTTTCCCGTTTTCCCCCCATTTCTCACCCTTTGTTTGCCATTTTTGCTCAGTTCCCCCATTCCCCCAGCCCCGTACTTGATCATGTGGTTGGTATAGGCATGGAACCAGCAGGAATTCCTCTGGTTTTCCCATTTTGCCCCATTTCTCCCCCATTTCTCACCCATTTTTTGCCACTTTTGCTCGTTCCCCCCATTCCCCAGCCCCGTACTTGATCATGTGGTTGGCGTAGGCGCGGGAGCAGCAGGAATTCCTCTGGTTTTCCCGTTTTGCCCCGTTTCTATCCCATTTCTCACCCATTTTTTGCCATTTTTGCTCGTTTCCCCATTCCCCCAGCCCCGTACTTGATCATGTGGTTGGCGTAGGCGCGGGAGCAGCAGGAATTTCTCTGGTTTTCCCGTTTTGCCCCGTTTTTCCCCCATTTCTCACCCTTTGTTTGCCATTTTTGCTCGTTCCCCCATTCCCCAGCCCCGTACTTGATCATGTGGTTGGCGTAGGCGCGGGAGCAGCAGGTGCTGTAGCGGCACAGCGAGCAGTGCACGTAGGTGGGGAAGTGGTTGGGGAAGTCGGGGATCTCGAAGCTGCACTCCAGACACGTCTGCCGGCCCAGGCCGCTCCTGGGGCAAAAAACGGCAAAATCCGTCAAAAGCGGCACTTTGGGAGGGCCTCGGTGGGCAAGGGGGTGGGAGGACCTAGGGTGGGCATTTGCTACAAATGAATGATTATTTAACACTAATCAGTATTAATGAACTAATACTAAATTATCAATAGTGTCAATATTCCAAGATGGAATTCCAGCTTTAATTTCTTGTTTTCCAGCTCCACCTTTCCAAACCAACCTCAGAATTCCTGGTTTATTCCCCAGAATGACACAACTTTGTCCCAAAATTTCCCCTATTTTTCCCAGAAAACTACTGTTGTTTTCCTACCAGCTCTCTCGGGGATGCTTCACTGGCTGGGGAACCTCAACATTCCCATTCCTTCCCTAGCTTCCTGTATTTTCCCTGTTTTTCCCTCGAGTTTCCCCAAAATTCCTGTTTTTTCCAGAAAAAGCACTGAATTTATTTTTTGCTGGCTCTCTTGAGGATCCCAAGGCGGCTGGAGAATCTCAAAATTCCCATTTTTTCCCCAAATTTCCCCCCAATTCCCATTTTTCCCCAAATTTCCCCCAATTCCCGTTTTTCCCCAAATTCCCCCCCAATTCCCGTTTTTCCCCCAAATCTCCCCAATTCCCGTTTCCCCAAATCTCCCCCAATTCCCGTTTTTCCCCAAATCTCCCCCAATTCCCATTTTTCCCCCAATCTCCCCCAATTCCCTTTTCCCCCGAGGAGCGCTGACGTTTTTTTGCCGGCTCTGCGGGGCGCGTTGCGGTGGCACAGGAAGAGGGGCTGGGGGTCGGAGGAGGATCCCAGGGGCGCCGGGTCCGGGCCCAGCCCGTGGGGAGGCTCCAGCGGCAGCGAGCGGGGCTGGCCCCGGGACGCGCGGATCGTCACCTGGGGGAGCACAACAAAATCAGGGAAATTGGGATTTTCCACAGGGTTTGGATGAATTCCCAATCAATGCCATGAAACACACAATCAGCTCTATAAAAAAAACCAGTTAACTCCAGGAAATATCCAATTAATCACAGGAAATATCCCATGAACCCCAGTAAATTCCTAATGAATCCCATTAAATTCCCAATTAATTCCACAAAATTCAATGAATCTCATTAAATTCCCAATGAATCCCACCACACACCATAAGAAATCCACTCAATCCCACCCCTTTTCCCCTCCCCACCACCGCCAGCCAACAAAAGCCATGGGGATTTTTCCAGGAGTTTTTCTCGGGAATTTTTCTGGGAATTCTGGGAATTTTTCCATGAACTTTTTCGGGAATTTTTCCATGAATTCTGGGAATTTTTCCAAGGATTTTTCTGGGAATTTTTTCATGAATCCCAGTAATTTTCCCAGGAATTCTCCCGGGCAGGGCGTGCCTTGGTGCCGGGTTTGAGCCCCTCGAGCTGCTTGGGCTTGCGGAAGGTTTTGTGGTGCTGCAGCTTGTGCTCGATCTTGTCCTTGGCAAACAGGAACTGCAGGCGGCACTTGTTGCAGTGGTACACGCTCTTCTTCTGGAAAAAACCCAGCAGCATTAATTAA
The DNA here is from genome assembly GCA_009764595.1 of Geothlypis trichas. Lineage (NCBI taxonomy): Eukaryota > Metazoa > Chordata > Aves > Passeriformes > Parulidae > Geothlypis > Geothlypis trichas. Next base: position 42,847 of record CM019929.1, read on the forward strand.
TCATTAATTGTTCCGTTAGGCATTGATTGTTTATTACCTAATACCTGTTATTAAACAGGTATCAATTGTTTATTGAGTACTGAATGGATATTAGGACTGAAAACTGCATTGGTTGCAGTAGTACACACTCTTATGGGAAAAAGTAGTAATCAGTATTAATTATTATTCATTTTTTATTAATTATTTAATAGTTATTAAGTAGCTATCAATTGTTTATTGGGATTGAATGGGTATTAGAACTGCTGGCGGCACTTGTTGCAGTGGCACATACTCTTCTTCTGGAAATAATTTTTTATGATCTTATTAATTAATTATTAAGTAGGTATTAATTATTTATTAATTATTAAGTAAGCCCTTTTCCCAAGGAATTCCCTGGAACTCCAGCTCACCTGGTGCCTCATGAAGCGCTGCTGGAAGGCGCTGCCATTCTTGAACACCCTGAGGCAACTCCCAAATCCCATTTTTCCCAACTCCCACCCAGACTCAGGTAACATTCAGCATTCCCAAATCCCATTTTTCCCAACTCCCACCCAGACTCAGGTAACGTTCAGCATTTCCCAAATCCCATTTTTCCCAACTCTCACCAGACTCAGGTAATGTTCAGCATTCCCCAAATCCCATTTTTCCCAACTCCCACCCAGACTCAGGTAACGTTCAGCATTCCTCAAATCCCATTTTTCCCCAACTCCTGCCCAGACTCAGGTAACGTTCAGCATTCCCCAACTCCCGTTTTTCCCAACTCCCACCCAGACTCAGGTAACGTTCAGCATTTCCCAAATCCCATTTTTCCCAACTCTCACCAGACTCAGGTAATGTTCAGCATTCCCCAGCTCCCGTTTTTCCCAACTCCCGCCCAGACTCAGGTAACGTTCAGCATTCCCCAGCTCCCGTTTTTCCCGGGAATTCCGGCTCACCTGGTGCCTCATGAAGTGCTGCTGGAAGGCGTTGCCGTTCTTGAACACCTTGAGGCAGTAGGGGCACAGCAGGTGCCGCGTGTCCTCGTGGATCAGCCGGAAGTGGCTGTCCACCTCCGAGTACAGCGACGAGCGGTACTGGCACACCTGGAACACCCAGGAAAAACAGGATGGGGACAGGAAAACCCAGGGAGCCAGGGCGTCTGAACAGGATGTGGGAAAACGGGGAAAAAATCCCGGGATTTGGGGCATTTCAGCAGCAGGGTGTGGGAAAATCCCAATTAACAGGGGGAAATTCCATGTTTGTCCATAGCTGGCACACACAGGGAATTACTCTGGGATTTTTGGGGTGGGAACTGGGAATTGCAGGCGGGAATTCCGGGAGTTTTCCATACCTGGCAGACGTAGGGCATCTCCCCGGGTTTGTGGGTGTCCTTCATGTGCTGCAGGAAGAGCGGCTCGCTCTCAAATGCCCACTCGCAGATCTTGCACTTGGCTGCACCAAAAAACAGGGAAAAACGGGCAAAAGTTGGGAAAAATGTGGGAGTTGGAGGTGTGGGGGGAAGGGAGAAGGGGGAAAAAGAGGGAAGAGAGAAAAGCAGGAAAAGGGGAAAAGGGGGGAAATGGGAAAAAGCAGGAAAAGGGGATAAAGGGAGGGGAAATGGAAAAAGAGAGGGAAAAAGAAGAGGGAAGAGGGAAATGGGAGAAAGTGGAACTGGGGCTGGAGAAGTGAAACTTGGCTGGAATTTCGGGGGGATTTTGTGGTGATCTCAAGCAAGGGGCGAGGGAGGAGGGACAATTTTCCCTATCCAAAACCCCGATGAACCCCAGAGGAAATTCCCAGATGAATCCCAGAGAAAAGCAGGAAAAGCACTGACTGCTGGACTCGTAGGGGCTGTGCACGTTCTCCAGGTGGCACTGCAGCTGGAAGGGCGTGCTGAAGTGGCGGTAGCAGTGCTGGCAGATGGTGTGCACGTCCACCTCCCCGTTCTGCTGGTCCAGCTCCACGTGGTGCTTCATGTGGTTCATGAACCTGCAGGGACAGAATTCCCGGAGATTCCTGTTCCCCATCCCGGGAAAATGCACTCTGTGCATCGCTCCCACCTCGGTTTGGGCTATTCGTGGATTATTCCTGGCAAATTCCTGGGTAATTCCTCACTGGGGTGTTCTTGAGGCAGCAGTGCCCATGCCCCAGCTGCCTGCCATTCCCACAATTCCAGCCCATTCCCACACAACTCCCACAATCCCAGGTTATTCCTGGGTTATTCCCAGATAATTAACAGGTAACAGTTCACTGGATGTTGTTCTTGAGGCGCTTGGTGCAGTGGGGGCAGCGGTGCCCCCATCCCACTGCCCATCACTCCCACACTGTTCCCATCCCATTTCTGGGTTATTCCCAGGTAATTAATGGTTAATTAACGGCTAATTAAGGGCAGATGGCTCACCGGATGTTGTTCTTGAGGCGCTTGGTGCAGTGGGGGCAGCGGAAGGACGTGGGCACCCTGGGGCACGGTGGCACGGCCGCCCCCTTGCCCCCGTCCCGCCCGTAGTAGAACTCATCCACCAGCATGATCAGCTTGGCCTGGGCGGGGTCGGCCCCGCCCTCACCTGGCTCAGGTGCGGCCTTGGGCGGGGTCGGGGGCGGGGCCGGGGCCGCGCCCTGGGCGGGGGAGGGTGCCTTGGCCGAGGGCGGGGCAGGCTCGGAATCCAGGGATTTGCGTTTCTTCAGGAATTCCACCAGCTCCGGGCAGCAGTACTGTGGAAACAGGGTAATTAACAGCTGCTCGCTAATTGGGACTGGGGCAATTAATGAGAGACAGTGAGCTGGGGCTGGGACAATGAATATGGAGACATTGAACTGGGTCTAGAACGATCCCCACTTGTTAAACTGGGTCTAGAATGAATCCCCACTCATTAAATTCAGTCTAGAACGAATCCCCACTCGTTAAGCCAGGCCTAGAGCTCCCCAGTCCTGGGATGATGACTTACACACATGTGGCCCCGCAGCGCCTCGGTGACGCGGAACTGCGAGTCGCACTTGGGACAGACCTTGCGTCCCCCATCCTGGAAATCCAGGTTGGGAATGGGAGAGGAGCTGCCTGCAGCAGGACAGACACGGATCAGCTCCCACTGCCACCATTCCCACTTCTCCCCTGCCCCAGACACTCATAATCCCAAAAAGATCCCAAATTTTCACACCCTTTGTCCCACAAAGCCTCCCAAAATTCCCTATTTTTCCCTTTCCCACCACCCTTTGTCCCACAAAGCCTCCTAAAACCTTCAGTTTTTCTCTTTTCTACCCTTTATCCCAAAAAGCATCCTAAACCAACTCCTGCCTCCCACAAACCCGAGCACGCCCCAAGCCCCAGTCCTGCCCCAAGGGGTGAATTCCCTTTTTTGGGGGATTTACCTTTCCGGGGGTGCAGCCGAGGCCGAGGCCTCGCCGGCGGGGCCGCGCTGGGCGCTGCCGGGGCTGCTGTTGGGCACGGCCAGCGTGGCGGGGCCGTGTGCCAGCGAGGGCACCGTGCCCAGCGTGTTCACCAGCTTGGCCACCTCGGGGCCGCCGCCGCCTCCATCGCCGGGCACGCCCGGGCGCTTCACGGTCACGAAGCTGGCGATGCTCACTGCGGAGGGGAGAGCGTTCTGTGGGATTCCTGACGGGAACAGGGGGGGAACTCAGCCACCTCCTCCGCTTCCCTCCTTGGGGCTTCACCAGAAACAGTTTGGACAAAATTCCAGTGAAATTCCAGCCTGGAATTCTACCCCTGCCACTTGGCCTGGATCTTCTACCTCGAGTCTCCCCCTAGGGATGGTTTAGACAAAACTCCAGTGAAATCCCAGCCAGGAATTCCCAAACTGAACCACTTTTTTACCCAAACTGCCCCAGATTTTCCTCATTTCCTAGCATGTGAATAAACTCTGAGCCAAAAGCGAACTCCCAATGCCACCCCCTGGTTCCCATGGATTTGTCCATGAGAATTCCCACAGGAACTTGGGCTAGGGTTGAGAATTTGGGATATGATCGGGAACTCAGGGCCAGAATCAGGAACTTGGGATAAGATCAGGAACTGGGGCCAGGATCCAGAATTTGGGCTAGGATCAGGGATTTGGGACACGGTCAGGAATTTGGGCCAGGATCAGGGATTTGGGACGCGGTCAGGAATTTGGGCTAGGATCAGGGATTTGGGACACGGTCAGGAATTAGGGCTAGGATCAGGGATTTGGGACACAGTCAGGAATTTGGGCTAGGATCAGGGATTTGGGACACAGTCAGGAATTTGGGCTAGGATCGGGGATTTGGGACACGGTCAGGAACTCAGGCCAGGATCAGGGATTTGGGACACAGTCAGGAACTCGGGCCAGGATCAGGACTGGGTGACTCACTCTGCTGGGGCGCCTGGGCCTGGGGCACGGTGCTGCGCAGGGTCAGCGTGGCCGGGATGACCGTGGCGAAGGCGTTGGTGGCCGGCCGGCCGGGCCCGGCGCTGCCCGGCCGCACCTGCGCCACGGGCGAGAACACCTGGGGAACGCCAACTGCTGGTTTAACAAACTGGGTACCTGGGGCTTCAAACACAAACAGAGAGCCGTCATCCCACCCCAGTCCCAAAAAGAGAAATTTGGGATTTACAGCTTTAATCCAGGTGCGAGTAATCCCGAGTTAGGAATCTGTATCTGGAATTAGTCAATCCCAACTGCTGGGTTAACAAACTGGGTACCTGGGGCTTCAAAGACAAACAGAGAGCCATGATCCACCCCCAATCCCAGGAAATATGGGATTTACAGCTTTATGTGGGATTTACAGCTTTCATTCTTATTAATGATAATTATTATTAATATTATTAATGATGATCACCTGGCACAAGGATGATGGGGCCCATCTGGCCCATGGGGTTCTACATTAGCCACTTGTCATTGCTATTACTACTATTATTATTATTACTACTACTATTACTATTATTAGTATTATTACCTGGCACAAGGGGGAGAGCTCATGGGGCTCTGTACTGGCCACACCTCATCACCATCATCCTTATTAGCATTATTCCCATTACTAGCTATTACTGGATGGTTCTGGTTTGATTAATGAATTAATTACCTGGCACGAGGGTGATTGGCCGGACAGTCTGGCCCTGCTGGACATTGAGCACGATGCCCACCTGGTTCATGGGGCTCTGCACAGGCCGGACGTTCTGCACCGGGAACCCCTGAAACCCAAGGGATGCATCAGCCCCAAAACTGTCCCACACCAACCCAAAAACCATCCCAAACCAACCCAAAGACCATCCCAAACCAACCCAAAAATAACCCCTGGAATCCAACAGATCTGTCACCCTCAGGCCATTGCTGGGGGAATTCCAACCCCAAAAAATATCCCAAACAAACCTAAAAATCACCCAGGATAAGGGTTGGGTTTTGGGGCATAGGACTGGGATTTAGAACTGGGTTTAGGATTTGAGTTGGGGTTTAGGATTGGGATCAGGACTGGAATTTGGGGTTCAGGATTGGGGTTCAAGGAAAATAAAACCTCTGGAGGGTTTGAAGTTTTGTTGAGCCAAACACACAATGGGGTCCAACCCCCATCCCACAGCCCCGGGGGATTTTGGAGCGACAGGAAAAGCAGCACCCAAAGCGGAGCAAGGAACGGGAATTTTTCCCAGGGAAGCAGGGTTTTCCCGGGATGCCCCGGGCAGCTTTGGGCCCGGAGCTGACCTGGGTGGTGATGAAGATGGGCTGGGTGCCCGCGGGCGGGTTGGTGCCGTGGTTGGCGTTCTGCATCAGCTGCACCGGCCGCAGCAGCGGCTGCGTCACCACGGCCCCCAGGCCCGGCGCGGGGCTCTGCGCCAGCAGCAGCGACTGCCCGCCCGGCTGGACAGCGGCGTTCCCGCCTGGAAAACAGCCCACAGCCGTGGGGAAACGGGAAAAACTGGGGAACAGGTGGGGAAAGGCACGGGAAAGGCAGGGAATAGGGGGGGAAAGGCACGGGAATAATGGGGGAAAGGCAGGGGAAAGGCAGGGGAATAGGGGGGAAAGGCAGGGGAATAGGGGGGAAAGCAGGGAAAGGCACGGGAATAGGGGGGGAAAGGCAGGGGAAAGGCAGGGGAATAGGGGGGGAAAGGCACGGGAAAGGGGGGGAAAGGCAGGGGAATAGGGGGGAAAGGCACGGGAATAGAGGGGGAAAGGCAGGGGAATAGCAGGGGAAAGGCACGGGAATAGAGGGGGAAAGGCAGGGGAATAGGGGGGAAAGGTAGGGGAAAGGCAGGAGGATAATGGGGGAAAGGCAGGGGAAAGGCAGGGGAAAGGCAGGGGAATAGGGGGGAAAATACAGGGGGAAAGGGGGAAAACATCAGTGGGAAAAGGGAGAAAATCCAGGGGAATATGGGGAAAAAGCCATGGGAATATGGGGGAAAATATCCATGGCAAAAGGGGGAAAAACTCAAGGGGATCATGGGGGAAAAGCCAGGGGAATACAGGGGGGAAATCCATGGGAAAATTGGGGAAAAATAAGTGGAGGACAAAGGGACAAAATTAAGTGGGAAGAGAGGGATAATCCACGAGAAAATTCATGGGAATATGAGGGGAAAAATTCCATGGGGAAAGGGGAAATGTAAGTGGGGAAAGTCGGTGGGAAATATTAAAAAGTCACTGAGAAAAATGGGAAACATCGGTGGAAGAAGGGAGACAGTGAAGCTGGAAAAGGGGGAAAATTGGGGAAGATGAAGTGGGAAAAGGGGGAAATGACCTGTGGGATTTTTTTCCATGGAATTGTAATCCTCCACCACGGAGTCCTCGATGACGTCGCTGATTTTCTGCCATGGCTCCAGCTCCTCCTCCTCACATTCCATGAAAAGGTCCGTGTCTGCCATCCTGGAAAAATGGGGGAAAAAGGGAATTTGGCACTAAAAAACTCGCAGGGATTTTTTTTTGCAAGAGAAGGATGAGAATAATGGGTCTGGGTTGGTTTTAGATCCCAAAATTCTAAGGGAAAACAAAAGGAGCTAGAAATTTTCAGATTATTTCTGGGGTTTTTTTCCAGGGAAATTTGTGGAAAATTCCTGGATTTGACAAAAAATTTGAATTTTTTTCCTTCCTCTCCCATAAAGGAATTCCTGGTTATTTCATGGTTTGAAAAATTTTAAATCCAAAAACTTAAAGATTTTTAAAAATTCCAAAGGATTTTTGGTTATCTCAAAATTCCCAGCTTAGAAAAGGCAGCAGGAGCTTCAGTTTGGGGGGGGGGGTTTAATTAAAATTAGAATAAAATAAAAATAAAAGCACTGGGAGGAGAATTCCAAGAATTTTGGGATCAAAGGAAAAATTTGCAGGGATTAAAACAAAAATTAACCAGAGCTTCCCAATCTGGGAATTCTATCCATTGCTTCAGCCTGGGATGGGGGGAATGGTGGAAAATTTTCCTGGAATAGATGAAAAAAAAGGGATTTTGTTGTCTCCCATCCCACAGGCAGAACCTAGGAATGCTCTCCTGCGTCTTCCCAAAAAGTTCCTCATCTCCAGGCCTTGAGAAGCTGGAAAAATAATCCCAAAAATATCAGGAATGGTTGGTTTTCCTTGGCTTTGAAGTTGATAACACACCCAAATTACATGTTAATAATTATTATTAATTCTGTTTAATTAGCAGCCCTAAAGCACCCAGGAATTGGGAAAATTCTGGGAATTTTGAGGAATTTGGGAAACAAAACGCAAATTTCCTTTGGGACTTCACCCTTCACCTTCCCATCCATTAAAAAAAACAGGAAAAACCTCATCCTGTTACTTATTCAGATTTAATTTGGGCTAATTAAGCATTAAAAGCCTCTGAAATCCTTTATTTTGATTTTTAAATTATTTTTTATTATTATTTTTTCCAGCACCTTTGGGAATTTTTCTGGTGGGATCCCTCCCATCCTCTGCCCACGCTGGGATCAGGTGAATCCAAATAAAATCCAGTGAATCCAAATAAAATCAGGTTTTTGGGAAGCAGGATCCCATCCCTCCCCAGCTCCCTGGCACATCCCAGCCCCAGGGAATTCCAGAAAATCCTGAAGCTCTGGGAATTTTCAGAGAAGCAACCTCGACGGGTTTTAGGGAAGGAATCCCAAATCCCGCTGGAGGGAGGGAATTCCTGAGCTTCTCCCAGGAGTTTTGGGATCCCGGCTTGGGCGGGGGAGAAAATGAGGAGCTCTCCCATTTCTTCCTGCTTGGATCCGGGAGGGATGAGGGGATGGAGCTGCTGCTGAGGGTGACAGGAAAAACTGAGAAGAGGGGTGGGATGGTGATCCCAAATCCCTGAGGAGAAGGTTGGAAAACCCCCCCAAATCCCTGAGGAAAGGGATGGGATGGAAATCTCAAATCCCTGAAGAGATAGGTGAGATCCCTGAGGAAGAATGCTGGGATGGCACTCCTGGATCTCTCAGGAAAAGGCTGGAACACCAATCCCAAATCCCCGAGGAAGAAGACTGGGATCCCAATCCCAAAATCCCGAGGAAGAAGACTGGGATCCCAATCCCAAATCCCGAGGAAGAAGACTGGGATCCCAATCCCTGCTACCGAGGGGCTCCCTCCCCTCACGGCGCTGGACAGGGGCACTCACTCAGCGAAGGTGAAGCACCAGCAGGGCCAAAGATGATGGGGGGGTGGTCTCACCCTGCAAACCGCTGATCCCAGACCCTCCCGTTTTCCTTAGCCTCCCCTAAAAACCGGGAAAAGGCCGCTCCTCCCGAGAACTCCGGGAAAAGCCCCCCCGCACACCCTCAGCGTATTGTGGCGGCTAAGAAAGAGAGCGAAAAATAATCCCCGTGCCCAACATGGCCGCCCACCAGCGAAGCAGCGCCGCCAAAGAGAGGAGGGGGCGGCAGCACCGGGAGACGGGGGAAAGGACGGACACGACCGCCCCTTCCTCACCCCGGCGGTGGCGACCGGGTGCGACCGTGAGGGACCGTGAGGGGACCCCCGGTATGGCGGGAGGGGGTGCGCGGAGGGAGCGGCGGCGGGGCCGCATCACCGCCGCCCCCCTCCCCTGAGGGCGGCCGCTTCACCGCGCCCCCCGGGCCGTGAGGTCTGCGCGCGGATCCCTCCGCGTCCCTCAGCGCCCGCCCGGGCCCGGCGGGAGCGGCCGCCGGAGCCGCCGCGGCTCCTCCCCGGCCCCTCCTCGGCACCCCGAGCCCTCCCTCCTCCTTCTCCTCCTCCTCCTCCTGCTCTTCGCCTCCTCCTCCTCCCGCCACCGCTTTGTGTACGGCGCGCTCCGGCCCTGCCGCCCCCCCTCCTTCATTCCCTCCTTCTCCCCCATTCCCGGGCGGTTCGAGCCGGTTCCACCGTCACCGATCCCCCCCATGTCCATCGCCCGCCGGCGCCGCCGCCACCCCCGGGGGACCCCGCCGCCTTCATCCCCCCCTTCCCCGCGCCCCCCGCCTCACCTTCCTCAGCGCTGCCGCCGCTCGCTCCTACGGGGCTCCGCCGCTCTCCGGGCGAGGCGACCCGCAGGGCACGGGGGCAGGTGGCATGAGCCCTCCCCCTCACACTTGGCGGGATGCTGAGGAGGAGGAGGAGGATGAAGATGGTGATGAAGAAGAAGAAGGAATTATCCCTGGCTCTGCTCGCCCTCTGTACGTTCTGCCAGGGGGCGGCTCCGTGCTTGGCGTGCGTGTGGGCTTTCCCCCCCCACCTCCTCTACTTCACCCCGCACGGAAAAGGGGGGGGATAAGAAAAAAAAGGTCGTCGGGCCCGGCGGGCTGATACAGGCGCGCGGCGCCCGCAGCCGCACCACACACAGAACACACACACCACACACACAAAAAGGGGACCTGGCCGGCGGAGGGATACCGCTGACGTCACTTCCGCCTTCGCGCGGTGACGTCACGGGGCCGGACTCCGAGGCGGCTGAGGGAGGGAAGGGGAAGGGCGGGAAAATGGCGCCGCTGGGTCGCGACCCTCCCGCGCTCCTCGCGGCTCTCCCCCTCACGGATCCGCCGCTGCTGCGGAGCCGAAGCGGCTCCGAGGCGCTGAGCGCTTGGGGAGCGGCGGGAGAACGGCCGACGCTGCTCCCGGGCCGGTGTCCCGCGCTGGGTGTGAGCGGCCGGAGCGCCCCTCAGGGCCGGGCGGGCCGTGAGCAGCGGTCAGCCCTCACGGCTGAGGGAAGCCTGGGCCGAAATCTCACACCCCAGGCCAAAATCGTTCGGCTGAGGGCAGAAATCCTCCCCCTGAGACCAAAATTGTCCAGCTGAGGGCAATAAAACTCCACCTGAGGCCAAAATTCTCCACCTGAGGCAATAATTCATCACCTGAGGCCAAAACCGTCCAGCTGAAGGCAGAAATTCTACCCCTGAGGCCAAAATTGTCCAGCTGAGGGCAAAATCTCCCACCTGGGGCAGGTGTTGGTAAAACAGCCCAAAAACTGAGTGAAACGCAGCCCAATAAATGGAAAAATAAATAAAAATTTAAATGTCTTCAATAATAAAGGAACGATCCCAAAATAATCTTTCTAATCTCTTTATTCATAGTAGAAGAATCCCGTTTTCTTTTCTTTTTCTGCTTTTCCTGGTGGTTCGTGGAAAAAAAGCAGGGATGTAAAAAAATGGAAATATTTTGGAAATTGCGAAATCAACATTCCCTGGAAGGAGAGAATAAAAGGGCAGATTCCTTTAAAATTCCATACTAAAGAAATAAATAATCATTAATTAATAAATTAATTCTCATTAGGGACAACTCCAGCAGGAATTAGGAGTGAAATCCTGATTCTCCAGAGGAATTTTTTTTTTTTTCCACCCAGGAAAGCCACAAAATATTTTTAAAAGTTGCTGAAATCCCTTGGGAGAGAATTCCCTGGAAACATTCCCAAAATCCCGAGGTTTTGAACCAAAACTCCTCCCTCCTTCGCTATTCCCAAATTCCTTCTCCAGGCTGGAAAAAAGTCAGGAAAATTTGGAATGAAAAGGAGAAAATCGGGGGGGGAAAGCCGGAATTCCACGGAGGGAGAAGTTCGGAAGTTTCCCTTTGGCATTTTCAGGCGGAATTTTGTTTTTTCCGTGCCCGGGATCCTCCCCTTGGCTCCTCCTCTCCCACAGCCCTGCCCCTTTCCCCCCGGCTTTCCGACCCTTTCCCGGCTGTTTCTCCGTAAAAATCCAACGAAACTCCTGGAATTTCCATTCCCAGCCCGGTCCAGGATGGGTAAGAGATCCCAAAATCCCCAACAATCCCAAAAAAACCCAAAATCCCGGGATTTGCTGCTTTTGGCTTCCCGGGGGCAGGGGGGGGGGGGTGAAAGTCCAGCTTTTCCCGGGATTTAAATATTTAAATATCCCCTAAAACCCCCGTGGGTTTTAATTAAGAGCTCGAATTCCTTCATTAAAATCCCTTTACCCTTGAATTATTTGGGAATTTATAATCCCTAAACTTCCAAAACTGGGAGAAGCTCCTGGATTTGCTGCTTGGGAACAGGAAAAACCCTCGGAAAAAATCCTTAGAGATCAGATTTGAGCTTTTCCCTGACGTGTTCCATATTTATGGGGATAAATCCTTGATTTCCAGGATAGTTTTCCTGATTATGTTTTTTGAGGATAAAACCTCGGGTTTCCAGGAACTTTGACTTTTGGCACTGTGGGAAAAGTGGGAGGGGTCAAAAAGTTGGAAGCCGTTTCCATGGGAAACGGTTGGGAGTTCAAAACAGGGGGAAAATATCAGGAATTTTGGGATCAAACCTAGCCAAACATGAGGAATTTGTAGCAGGAATGTGTAGCCAAAAATATCAATATTCTAACCAAAGATATCCTGAATGTCCTGGAATTTTTTTCACTCCCAAGTGGAATTTTTTCAGGCATTTTTTTGGGTCCAAGTTCCTGGAAGTCAATAAATAACTTTGGGAATGATTAACACGCCTGGAATGATCTGGGAGCTCAAAAAAATTGGGAATTATGGAAGGAAATAAGTCCTGTAATATTCTGAAAAATGAACTCCCTAAATCCTTTGGGAATTTGTTTTTTTTCAGAGAAGATTCCTGAAATTCCTGGATTTTTTCCAGTGGCTTCTCTGTTGTTTTCAATTGAATTTGAATTTGATTTTCCCCAAATTTAATTTGGATTTTCCTCCCTGGAACTTGGAATATTTTTGATATTAAACCCTGGAATTCCAGAAACTCCCATTTTTTCCAGCCCTCGCTAAAATCCCAAATTTATCCCTCCTAATCTGGCACTTTGTGACAACTCAGGGAGCCCAAAATTGGGATAAATTCCAATGGGTTTTTCCCCTGGAATGAGCAAATCCAAGGCACAAAAATTGGGAATTGGGAATGAGGAGCTGGGAATAAGGAATTGGGAATGGGGAATTCCATGGATTTCAGGCTGGAATATGGCAGTGGGGAATTGGCACTGAGGAGCCAATGGAGGCCCCGAATTCCCAGGATTTTTGGGACGTGGCAGTGATGGAATTTTGCCCTTTTCCAGCAGGAAAATGCGGAGCGTGCGGGCCGGGCTATGCCAGCCCTCTGGAGGCCATGAAAGGCAAGTGCTGGAATCGGGCATTCCCAGATCCTGGAATTGCTGGGATTCCTGGAATTGCTGGGATGTGAGCCCCAGGTGTCCCCGCAGGGCCCCGGGAGCAGCTGCTGTACCTGCCCTGCATCTACCGGAACACCGGGATCGGCGCTCCCGACTTCCTGGCCACCGTGGACGTGGATCCCAAATCCCCTCGGTACTGCCAGGTACGGGCCTGGGAGAGCCCGGGCATCCCAAATCCGGGAAAATCCGGGAAAATCTGGGGGAACGTGGGATCCTGAATCTGGGAGAATCTGCGAGAACCTGGGGTCCCAAATGCGGGAACCTTCAGGAGAGCCTGGGGTCCTGAGTCTGGGAGAATCCAGGGGAATCTGGGAGAATCCAGGAGAACCTGGCATCCTGCATCCAGGGAGATCTGGGCTCCCAAATCCAGGGAGATCCAGGCTCCCAAATCCAGGGAGATCCGGGCTCCCAAATCCAGGGAGATCCAGGCTCCCAAATCCAGGGAGATCCGGGCTCCCGAATCCAGGGAGATCTGGGCTCCCAAATCCAGGGAGATCCGGGCTCCCAAATCCAGGGAGATCCGGGCTCCCAAATCCAGGGAGATCTGGGCTCCCAAATCCAGGGAGATCCGGGCTCCCAAATCCAGGGAGATCCGGGCTCCCAAATCCAGGGAGATCCGGGCTCCCAAATCCAGGGAGATCCGGGCTCCCAAATCCAGGGAGATCTGGGCTCCCAAATCCAGGGAGATCTGGGCTCCCAAATCCTTCCCGGCCCTGGCAGGGACAGCAGTGCCAGAATTCTGGGAAGGGGGATCTGGAGCTGGATCCTGCTCCACAGGTGACGTTCCACAGGTGACGTTCCACAGGTGACCTTCCACAGGTGACCTTCCATAGGTGACCTTCCACAGGTGACCTTCCACAGGTGACGATGTTCCACAGGTGACGTTCCACAGGTGATGTTCCACAGGTGACGTTCCACAAGTGACATTCCACAGGTGACGTTCCATAGGTGATGTTCCACAGGTGACGTTCCATAGGTGATGATGTTCCACAGGTGATGATGTTCCACAGGTGACATTCCATAGGTGACATTCCATAGGTGGTGTTCCACAGGTGATGATGTTCCACAGGTGACCTTCCACAGGTGACATTCCATAGGTGACGTTCCACAGGTGATGATGTTCCACAGGTGACGTTCCACAGGTGACGTTCCACAGGTGACGTTCCATAGGTGATGATGTTCCACAGGTGATGATGTTCCACAGGTGACATTCCATAGGTGGTGTTCCACAGGTGACGTTCCACAGGTGACGTTCCATAGGTGATGATGTTCCACAGGTGATGATGTTCCACAGGTGACATTCCATAGGTGGTGTTCCACAGGTGACGTTCCACAGGTGATGATGTTCCACAGGTGATGATGTTCCACAGGTGACATTCCATAGGTGATGTTCCACAGGTGATCCACCGGCTGCCCATGCCGCACGTGGGGGACGAGCTGCACCACTCTGGCTGGAACGCCTGCAGCAGCTGCCACGGGGACCCCGGCAAATCCCGGCGCTTCCTGATCCTGCCCAGCCTCGTCTCCTCCCGCGTCTACGTCGTGGACGTGGCAACCGACCCCAGGGCTCCCAAACTCCACAAGGTTTGGAGTTCCCCCCTTTTTCCCTGCTTTTTCCCACTTGTTTTTCCCTTTTTTCATCCTTTTATCCCAATTTCTTCCTTTTTTCCCTCTTTATTTTTCCCCTTTTATCCTCCCTTTTCCCTTCAGACATTCCAACAAACCTTTACCTGCAAATCCCCATTTCCCCCCTGCCACCTGGTTTCCAAGAACTTTCCCCACTTTTCCCAGAATTCTCCCCATTCCAGGTGGTGGAAGCTGAGGAATTATTCCCATTTTTCCCATTTTTCCTGGAATTTTTGCCCCGATCCAGGTGGTGGAGGCCGAGGAGCTGGCCCGCAAGGCCAACGCCGCGTTCCCGCACACTTCCCACTGCCTGGGCTCCGGGGAAATCCTCATCAGCTGCCTGGGGGATCCTGATGGCAACGGAAAAGGTTCGGAATTCCTCCACATTCCATAAAAACATCCAGAGGGATTAATTTCCCTGCAAAATCCTGCAAAATCCATGGAACATGTGGAATTTTCCTGGAATTTTTAGCACATTCCTGCAGGTTTTCTATTGATTTTCTAGGCTGCTTTTATGTTTCATTTAATTTAAAAATGGAAGAAGATATACATAAATAATTTGCTCTATTTAAAGCAAAATAATTTTAGGAATTATTACAGGAAAATATAAAATCCTAGGAAATTTTTTTTATTACCAATAATAAAATAATGGGAAATAATTTTAGAAATTATTGGTATTGGTAAGAAGAGGAGGAAGAAGAAGAAGAAGAAGAGGAAGTAGATTTTTTAAAATTGCTTTATTTCAAGCTCTATAAATCGCTCCAAACTCCTTTTTTGGGAATTTTTTCCAGGCACTTTTGTCCTCCTGGATGGAGAAACCTTCGAAGTGAAAGGAAATTGGGAGAAAGGAGGAAAAATCCCAAACCTGGGCTACGACTTCTGGTACCAGCCCCGGCACAACGTCCTGCTCAGCACCGAGTGGGGCGTCCCCAAAGTCCTGGCCCAGGGATTCGATCCCAAGGATGTGGAAAAAGGTCAGGGGAAAATCTGGGAAATTCCATTTTTGAGAGTAGAAACTCATAAAAAATCCGCATTTTGAGAGTCAAAGCTGCTAAAAAATCCAAATTTTGACCTCAAAAATTCCTCAAAAATTCTATTTCTGACGTCTAAAACCCCTAAAAATCCCAATTTTTTATTTTTAAACCCGCTTTTGCCCCAGTCTCACTCCGAACCGCTGACCTATTCCATGAAAACTGTGAATTCAGGGAATATCTCCCCTTCCCCAGGGCACTACGGGCGGCACATCAACGTGTGGGACTGGCGGGAGCGGCGCCTGGTGCAGGAGCTGGACCTGGGCACGGGCTCCATCCCGCTGGAGATCCGCTTCCTGCACGACCCCGGCGCTGCGCAGGGCTTCGTGGGCTGTGCCCTGAGCGGGGACATCCGCAGGTTCTACAGGAGCCCCGTGAGCTCCGGGATACGGGGGGAAGTGTCAGAGAATTGGGGCTTTGTCCATGGAATTCCTGGGGTTTTTCCATGGTTTCATTGCCCTGAGCGGGGACATCCGCAGGTTCCACAGGAGCCCCGTGAGCTCTGGGATATGGGGGGAATCTGCAGGGAATTGGGGCTTTGTCCATGGAATTCCTGGGGTTTTCTGTACAATTCCTGGGGTTTTTCTCCATGGTTTCATTGCCCTGAGCGGGGACATCCGCAGGTTCCACAGGAACCCCGTGAGCTCCGGGATCTGGGGGGAAATGTCAGAGAACTGGGGCTTTGTCCATGGAATTCCTGGGGTTTTTCCATGGTTTCATTGCCCTGAGCGGGGACATCCGCAGGTTCTACAGGAGCCCTGTGAGCTCTGGGATGTGGGGGGAAATGTCAGAGAATTGGGGCTTTGTCCATAGAATTCCTGGGGTTTTTCCATGGTTTCATTGCCCTGAGCAGGGACATCCGCAGGTTCTACAGGAACCCCGTGAGCTCTGGGATATGGGGGGAATCTGCAGGGAATTGGGGCTTTTTCCATATAATTCCTGGGGTTTTCCATAGAATTCCTGGCGTTTTTCCATGGTTTCATTGCCCTGAGCGGGGACATCCGCAGGTTCCACAGGAACCCCGTGAGCTCTGGGATATGGGGGGAATCTGCAGGGAATTGGGGCTTTGTCCATGGAATTCCTGGGGTTTTAGGGAAATCTCCGAGGTTTTATCATCGTAGGATTGTGGGGTGGGCTGGATATTCCATGAATTTTGGGAATTCCGTGTTTTCTGTCCCTCAGGAAGGAAAATGGGAAGCGGAGAAGGTGATTGAGGTGCCCAGCAAGAAAGTTCAAGGATGGCTCCTCCCGGAGATGCCGGGTCAGTGGGAGAAATTTGGGAATTTTGTCATGGATCCAGAGCAGATTTTGGCAGAATTCTATCTTTAAATGGCAAAAAATTCCAAATATTGGGGGTTTATTTGAGGGAGAATTTTGGGATGAGCAAAGGAAATCCGGAGTGGGGTCTGCTGTGTGCTGGGGGTGGGATTTTCCAGGAAAATCCTTGGAATTTGAGTCTGGATTTCCTCAGGGATTCTGGGAACTCCCTCAGGAATTTGGGGATTCTCTCTGCTCCCATTCCCTGATTTTCCTCTGGAATTCCCTCGGAAGGGCTGATCACGGATATCCTGATTTCCCTGGACGACAGATTCCTGTACTTCAGCAACTGGCTGCACGGGGACGTGCGGCAGTACGACATCTCCGACCCCAGAAACCCCAAACTGGTGGGGCAGGTGAGGGGGAAATTCCCAAAAAAAACAATTCCCACGGGTTTGAAGGGATTCCTTCAGATTTTCCATGGATTTTCATGGTTCTCCAGGTTTTTCTGGGAGGCAGCATCTCCAAAGGGGGAGCTGTGACCGTGGTGGAGGATCGGGAACTGCGGGATCAGCCGGAGCCGTGTGTGATCCAGGTGAGGATTCCCAAATTTTTTTCCTGATTCTTCCCGGATTTTTGGAGATTCCCGACTTCCAAAGCCCCTCCTGAGGTTGTTTCCACCTGGATTTTACTTCCTTAGGGATGGGCTTCATCCCTGAAATCCCAATTTTCCCTCGGGAAAAATCGTGGAATTAAGAAATTTGGGGAAAAAATTCTTGTATTCTCCACTTCAAGCATTACTTGATGTTTCTTCCATGGAAAATTCTGGGATGGGGAATAGACCAAGGAAATTCTGAAATTTTCACCCCTGGAATTATTGGAAAGTCTCTTGGGGAGGTGAGGATGGGACAAAAAGAACCGGAAAAGGGAATTCCTGCCAAAAATTGGGAAAAGCCCTTGGATTTGGTGATTCCCCCAGGGTTTTTCCAACCTTAATAATTCCAGAATCCTCTAAAGAATTTCCAGGGAATTCCAAATCCTTCATCCTTTATTCCCTGACTCATCTCCAACCATTGCAGTGCTCCTGTCCTGAGGCAAACATTCCCAAAAAATTCCATTTTCTCCCCGAAGCTGGGGGTGTGCCGTGCCCAAATCCCGGGTTTCAGAGCCCTGGGTGCGTTTCCTGCAGGGCAAGCGGATCCCGGGGGGGCCGCAGATGCTGCAGCTCAGCCTGGACGGGCGCCGGCTCTACGTGACCACGTCCCTGTTCAGCGCCTGGGACCGGCAGTTCTACCCCGGCCTGCTCAAGTGAGCCTCAGCGATCAATAACTGCCTATCGGCCGGGTATTGGCTGGGTATTGATTGGGTATTGATTGGGTATTGGCTGGGTATTGATCGGGTATCGCCTGGGACCGGCAGTTCTACCCCGGCCTGCTCAAGTGAGCCATGGTGATCAATAACTGCCTATCGGCTGGGTATTGATTGGGTATTGATTGGGTATTGGTTGGGTATTGATTGGGTATTGATTGGGTACTGATTGGGTATTGATCGGGTATCGCCTGGGACCGGCAGTTCTACCCCGGCCTGCTCAAGTGAGCCACGGCGATCAATAACTGCCTATCGGCCGGGTATTGGCTGGGTATCGGCTGGGTATTGATCGGGTATTGATCGGGTATCGCCTGGGACCGGCAGTTCTACCCCGGCCTGCTCAAGTGAGCCTCGGTGATCAATAACTGCCTATCGGCTGGGTATTGATTGGGTATTGATTGGGTATTGATTGGGTATTGCCTGGGACCGGCAGTTCTACCCCGGCCTGCTCAAGTGAGCCATGGTGATCAATAACTGCCTATCGGCCGGGTATTGGCTGGGTATTGATTGGGTATTTACTGGGTAATAATTGGTTAAAATTGGTTAACAGTTGGTTGTTGGTTATTATTAGTTACTGATTATTGATCTGTTATTAACTGGTTATTAATTGATCGCTAATTGGTTTATAACTGGTTGTCGATTCTTATTGGTTGCTGATTATTAATTGGTTATTGATTGATTAGTTGATTATTAGTTGATTGCTAAATGGCAATTAATTGATTGCTAATTGGTTTACAATTGATTCATAATGTGTTATTAATTGGTTGGTAATTCCAAATGCAGGGGGGTTTTTGAGGGGGAATTTTGGGATGAATTTTGGGTTATTAATTGATGATTAGTTCTGTTTTAACCGCAGCCCCGTTATTTCTGTTTAATTGCTGCAGGGAGGGCTCGGTGCTGCTGCAGCTGGACGTGGACACAGCGCGGGGGGGCCTGGCCGTCAATCCCGAATTCCTGCTGGATTTCGGGAAGGAGCCGGGCGGGCCCTGCCTGGCGCACGAGGTGCGCTACCCGGGGGGGGACTGCACCTCCGACATCTGGCTGTGATCCGCTGCAATTCCAGGGAAATCCGGGAATATCTGGGAATGTGGGAATGGGGGAATGGGGGACTGCACCTCCGACATCTGGCTGTGATCCCGCTGCAATTCCAGGGAAACCCGGGAATATCTGGGAATGGGGGAATGTGGGACTGCACCTCCGACATCTGGCTGTGATCCGCTGCAATTCCAGGGAAATCTGGGAATGTTTGGGAATGTTTGGGAATGTTTGGGAATGTGGGACTGCACCTCCGACATCTGGCTGTGATCCGCTGCAATTCCAGGGAAATCCGGGAATGTCCAGGAATGTTTGGGAATGGGGGAATGGGGGAATGTGGGACTGCACCTCCGACATCTGGCTGTGATCCGCTGCAATTCCAGGGAAATCTGGGAATATCTGGGAATGTGGGAATGGGGGACTGCACCTCCAACATCTGGCTGTGATCCCAGGAAATTCAGGATTTATCCCATTTTTCCCACGCTCCTTTCTTCTCTCCATTCCTTTTCCCAAGGAATTTGGGGTGCCTGGGGCTTCATCTCCTCCCGCAGCAGCCTCTCCTAAAAATCATCTCTGAGAGTTCTGATCAAAAATAAAACTCACAATAAAATTCTCCTTCCAGCAGCTGAAATTCCCTTTTTTAGGATTTTTGGGTATTTTTTGGCAATGGGATAAAATGGGGATAGAATAGGAATAAAATACAAATTAAGTAGAGATAAAATAGTGGTAAAATATGGATAAAATAGAGGGGGAAATAGAGAAGAATAAGGATACAATAGAAGAAAACACAGGGAAAAATAGAGGTAAAATAGGGAGAAAATAGAAATAAAATCAAAAAAATAGGAGGGAAATTGATGACAAATAGGGATAAAATGGGGATAAAATGCCCGGCTGCAAGCTAAGCCCGGGAAAAGAGGCAGCGCCGGGAGCTTCCCCCAGACCCTTCCCGCAGTCCCGGCCCCGCCCGCGCCCGTCCCGGGATTTGTTTGTCCCGGGATTTTCCGGGAATGAGCCTCGGGAAGCGGCGGCTGATGCAGGAAACAACTTTATTGATGGCAGGGAAAGCGGGGACAGGGATGGGAACAGGGATGGCCGGGAACGGCCCGGGGGACCCCGAACCCTGAAACCACCCGAGAGGGCCCCAAAGCAGGAATCCCCCAGAGGATCCTAAAGCCCAGAATCACCCAGGGCACCCCAAACCCATCAGCCGGGGCACCCCAAAGCCCCGATCCCCCCATTCCCATCACCCGGGGCACCCCAAATTTCCCCGATCCCCCCATTCCCATCACCCGGGCACCCCAAATTTCCCCGATTTCCCCCCCGGGACCCCAATCCCGCCTCCGGCGCCCTTTGCCGAGCGCGGCGCTGCCGGGGCCGCTCAGGGCAGGGTCACGGATTTGGCGTCGCCGCCGGGGAAGCGCATCTGGTGCGCCAGGCACGGCCCGTTGGGCTCCTTGCCGAAATCCACCAGGAAGTTCTTGTTGACGCACAGGCCGCCCTTGTCCGTGTCCACGTCGATCTGCAGCATCACCGAGCCCTCCCTGCGCGGGGACAGCGGCGGCTCAGGGCGACAGCGACCCCCGGGGCCGCACCGAGCCCGCCCGGAGCCGCTCCGGACAGCGCCGGGGAGCGCCCGGGCCCGGGGCCAGCGGCACGGGCGGGCATGGGGGCGGCTGGGGGTCCCCAATGCCCGATGGAGGGACAGGATGGGCACAGGGACGGCTCGGGGTCCCCAGCTCCCTCAGGACGGGCACAGGGACGGCTTGGGGTCCCCGGCTCCCTCAGGACGGGCACAAATCCATCCAGGACGCGCTCGGCGCCGTTTCCCGTCCCCAGCTCCCCCAGGCTGTGCCCGGCCAGGTCGGACCCCCTCGGGCTGAGCTCAGCCCGGGCTCTGCCCGATCCCGACCCGGCCGGCGGCGGCTCCGGGGCAGCCCCGAGGGGGTCGCGGCCCCTTCCCCGCTCCCAGCCGGGCCCGGGCAGGCTCGGGCAGCCGGGAGGCGCTCACTTGATCAGGCTGGGGTAGAACTGCCGGTCCCAGGTGCTGTAGAAGGAGTTGGTCACGTAGAGCCGCTTCCCGTCCAGGCTCAGCTGCAGCGCGGCGGGGCCGCCGTACACGCGCTTGCACTGGGACACACGGACTGGGGTTACTGGGGGTACTGGGGGCACTGGGACACACGGACTGGGGTTACTGGGGGTACTGGGGGCACTGGGACACACGGAATGGGGGCACTGGGGGTACTGGGGACACTGGGACTGGGTTAACTGTGGCTGGACTCCAGCAGGGGCACTGAGAGCAGGCTCAGGCTCACCCACGCTCAGGTGAGCACACACTCGCACTCACGCTCAGGTGAGCACACACTCACACTCACGCTCCCCCAGGCCAGCCCGAGTTCTACCGGCCCCGCCCCCAGCCCCGCCCAGGCGCTCGGCCCCGCCCCCAGCCCCGCCCAGCGCTCGGCCCCGCCCCGCTCACCTTGACCACCAGCGGCTCGGGCTGGCACTTGAGCTCCTCGTCCCTGCACACGGTCACGGGGCCCCCTCGCAGGATGCTGCCCCCCACGAACACCTGCAAGGGCCGCGCTGGCACACGAGCGTTCCCCGGCCCGGCCCCCCGCGCCCCCCGGCCCGGCCCCGCCCGCCCCCCGGCCCGGCCCTGCCCCTCACCTGCCCCACCAGCCGGGGCTTGCAGCTCCGCGACAGCTCGTACTGCCGGATGTCCCCGTGCAGCCAATTGCACACGTACAGGAACCGGTCGTCCTGGCTGATGACGAGGTCGGCGATGAAGGCTGCGGGCAGAGCCGGGGCTCAGCGGCACGGCCAGCACCGGGGGAGGCCACACGGGCCTGGCCTGAGCTGGGCTTTGGGGCAGGGACCAGGACTTTGGGCTCGGTCAGGATTCGGGCTCAGTCCTGATTTGGGGTCCCCCTGCCGGCTCTGGGGACACCCAGCAGGATTTGGGGTTAGTCCTGATTTGGGGTCACCCAGCAGGATTTGGGGTCCCCCAGCCGGCTCTGGGGTCACCCCGCAGGCCGTGCCCGGCTGCAGAGCTCGCCCAGCAATCAGGAATGCCACCCCCGAGGGCACACGCACCCGGCATCTTGGGCATGATCCAGCCCGACACGTCCTTGGCCGGGATCCGGATCACCTCCTCCACGGCCCAGTTTTCTCTCTGCACAGGGACAGCGAGCCCGGCTCAGCCCGCGCTGCCCCAGCCCGAGCCGAGCCGAGCCGAGCCGGGCACGGCGGGCTCAGCCCCGAGCCCGGCCCCGGCCCCTCCCTGGCTCCGCTCCTCCTCCTCCTCCTCCTCCTCCTCCTCCCGGCCCCGTTGCCGCTCCCCGCCGCCCCGCACTCGCCTCGCAGGATTTGTAGAAGCGGAAAATGGCCCCGCTCAGGGCACAGCCCACGTAGCCCTCGGCGGCCTCGGGGTTGTGCAGGAAGCGCACGGTCAGCGGCAGAGAATCCTCGCCCAGGTCGAAGCACTGCGTCAGGCTGCGGCACGACAGGTTCCACACGTTCAGGCGGCGGCCGTAGACCCCTGCGGGACACGGGGGAGAGGCTGGGGCCGGCCGGGGGGGCCGGGGAGAGACCCCCGAGGGGCTCCTGGGGGGCATCGGCACGGGAAGGGCAGGAACTGGGGAGGCTCCGGGCACCAATCGGCCTGTCGGGGGCACCGAGCGCCGCCGGCCCCCACTCAGCCCTGCCGGCGCTGCCACCCGCGTGTCCCCACCTTTCTTGAGGTCATCGGGGTTGAAGCCACGCCCGGCCACTCTGGGCACCATCCCGGCCGAGCTGACCAGCACGTTGTGCCGGGCCTGGTACCAGAAGTCGTGGCCGGTCGGGGGAGCCTCACACTCGTTCTCCCAGTTGCCCTTCAGCTCGAACGTCTCTCCGTCCAGCACCACGAAGCCACCTGGGACACACGAGGGACGGGTGGGGACAAATCCAGGCTGCCGCGTGTCCAGCAGGACCCCGGCATGGGAATTCGGGCAGGGAAATGGGAATTCCAGCAGGGAAATGGGAATTCCGGCAGGGAAATGGGAATTCCAACAGGGAAATGGGAATTCCGGCAGGGAAAATTCACCTTTGCCGTGGCCAGCAGCGTCGCCCATGTTGGCGACCAGGACGTCGCCGTTGGGCAGTGGGTGGGTGACAGACAGGTAGCCCTTGTTGCACTTCCAGAACACATCCACGGGCTCGATCATCTGCGCGAATCAGCGCCAATTTCAGCACCGCAGAATCCATCCATCCATCCATCCATCCATCCATCCATCCATCCATCCATCCATCCATCCATCCATCCATCCTCCCTCCATCGCTCCGGTGCCCCCTGTTCCCCCTGGCCGTACCTTGCAGATCCGCGGCGCCCGGCACTGGTTGCCCACATCCACCACGTAGATGCGGGAGGAGATGAGGCAGGGCAGCACCAGCTTGGTCCTTTTGGCCGCGGCGCCGCCGTCGAAGCAGCCGCAGGCGGGGCCCCAGCCCGCGCAGTGCAGCTCGTCCTTGAGGTTGGGCATGGGCAGCCGGTGGATAACCTGGGCACGGCCAAGGCAGCTCAGGCCGGGCCGAGCCGGGACAGCCCGCGGGGAGCGGCCCCGGGGCCGGGGGAGCCCCGGGATTTGGGGCTGGGGGCGGTCCCGGGGCCGGGGGAGCCGCGGAGAGGGGCTGGGGGCGGCCCCGGGATTTGAGGAGCCCCGGAGAGGGGCTGGGGGCGGCCCTGGGATTTGGGGAGCCCCGGAGAGGGGCTGGGGGCGGCCGGGAGCAGACGGGACAAAGGGTTTAAGGTTTTCCTCGCTTCCCCGGCCACGAAGCGCTGCCCGGGCGGCCCCGCAGGGCTCGGGGGGCGCAGCCCCGGCTCGGTCCCGCCCCGGGGAACCCGGCACGGGCCGGTACCTGGCCGTAGTGGCAGGAGCGCGGGTTGAGGTCCACGGTGGCCAGGAAATCGGGCTGCTCGATGCCGGTGCACCTGTAGGTGCAGGTCACGTAGGCGACCTCCTCCCGCGGGGCTGCGGACACAAAAGCGGCTCGAACGGCGCCGAGACACCCGAGCGGCACCGCCAGAGCCTGGGGCAGCTCTCCGGAACGCCCGCCCTGATTTCGGGGCGCTGCCGTTCCCTGCAGCTCCCCCCGGACCGCTCCCGACCCGGGAACGAGCAGGAGCGACCTCCGTCAGCTCTGCCCAAGGCACTCAGCACAGACACCGAGCTCGGGAGACCCCCAGGAGCCCAAATCCCCCCGGCCCAGCCCCGCCCCAGGGCAGCACTCGCCTTTCAGCACGTCGGGGCACGAGGGGTACTCGTAGCACGAAGCTCTGCATCTGTCTGGGGAGCAGAGGGGACACCGTGAGCCCGGCCCGGGCCCGCGTCCGAGCCCGAGCCCGCTCCGGAGGGTCCCTCCCAGCCCAGGGACCCCCGGGGCCACCCGGCGCCACCGCGGCCCTCCCGCGCCAGCCGTGGGGGCGCTCGGGGCGGCGCTGCCGCCTCCCGGCTCCGGGAGAGAGACCCTGGGGACAGCGCGGGGACCCCTCCCCACCTGCCGCGGGGACGGGACAGAGCTGTCACCTGAGCAGGGATGGGGACAGAGCTGTCACCTGGAGCTGGCACAGGACGGGGACAGAGCTGTCACCCGGATCCAGGGCACGCTGGCAGCTCCAGCACGGACAATCCCTCTGGATCCCGGGTCCCGAGGGCCGGGCAGGGCCCCCAGGAGCCCCCAGGGCCCGCAGCAGCTCCTGGAGCAGCGGCCCCACGGGCAGAATTCGGGCCCGGCTCCCTCCTCGTGCCCGGGGCACAGAGGCACCTGTGCCCAGCTGTGCCCGGGTGTGTGTGCCCAGCTGTGCTCAGGTGTGTGTGCCCAGCTGTGCCCGGGTATGTGTGCCCAGCTGTGCTCAGGTGTGTGTGCCCAGCTGTGCCCAGGTTTGCCCAGGTGTGTGTGCCCAGCTGTGCCCCGAGCCAGGCTGAGCCCGGGGCTGTGCCCGGGGGATCCCGGGGGTCCCTTACCCATGGCTGCAGCTCTGGGGTCGCGGCGCTGGCGGCGGAGGAAGGAGCCGGAGCTGAGGGGCAGCTGCTGCTGTCTCGGGGCTGGAGCGGCTGTGCCGTGCCCTGGCTGCTCCCGGGGGCCTTTTATCCCCGCCAGAGGGTGGGGGGAGCGCGGCCAAGCCCAGGGAGGGGCTGCCCAGCGCTTGGGAGGGGCCGGCCCGGCGCTGCGGCTTCTTTCCTCCTCCCCGCCGCCAATCTGGGCCCAAATCTGCTGCTCCCTGCAGCTCCCGGAGCCCCAAACCCCGCGGCCGGCCCCGGCTCAGCCCGGCTCGCCCCGCACGGCACGGAACGGAACGGAACGGCTGCTCCGCACCCGCAGCGCCCCCGGCCCGGCCCGGGCACCCCCAAACTGCTCCTGACAGGGGGACCCCGCCCCCGGGACCCCCTGAGCAGCTCCCTGAGCCCATCCCGGTGTCCCCGAGCCCATCCCGGAGTCCCTGAAATCCTCCCTGAGCCCCCCTGGGGCAGCGGCAGCCTGGGCAGGACACGGGGCAGCCTCCCTGGGTGACACCTGTGGGTGGGGACCTGGGGTCAGTTGGGGACAAGGGGGATTTGGGGAGCTCAGGCAGTTGGGGCTGAAGGGTCACCTGGGACTGTCCCCAGTCCTCTGGTCACCCCCAAGTGTCCCCAAGGCCCTGGGCTGTGCCCAACCCCAGCCCTGGGTGCCACCAGCTGCACAAAAGTGCCACCAGCTGAGCTGGATTTGACCCAAACTGGGCTGAAGTGGCCCCAAAAGAGCCGAGATCCCTCTCCAGGCCCCGAGGGCTCGCAGCAGGGTCCCCTCCCGAGGCCACAGCGAGGGACACTCAGCGCCCTGGAATGCGGCTCCAGCCCTGGGGAGAGTGGCCCGAGCGCTGCGGAGGGCACGGGGACACGGAATTGCTGCCGCCAGCAGCGCGGGGACACCGCCCGGCCGGGGGCCCGGGGATGTCCCCGCAGCGGGGACAGCTCAGCCCCCCGGCGGCTCCGGGACAGCCCCGGCACCGGGCACGGGGCACCGGGCACCGGGCAGCGCCTCAAGGGCCTTCTCTGGGCTCTGCGAGCGGCAAAATCGCGGAAAACGATCGGGTTTGGGGTGGAAAAGTACAGAAGAGACTCTGTCCCGGGGCCGCCCTTGGCCTCCAGCCCCGCTTTGGTGTCCCCTGGACACCCCTGGGTGTCCCCGCGTGCCCCCCCTCCCTGCCCTCCGATGCACACCCGCTCATTAGCCAGCTCATTAGCCCGCCCCTCATTAGCCAGCTCATTAGCCCGCCCCTCATTAAGGAGCCGCGCTGCTCCCCGTGGCTTCCCGAGCTGACGTCTCCGTGTCCCCTCCCTGTCCCCGCTCGGCGCTCGCGTGTCCCCGCGGCGCTGATAACAGCGAGATAAGCGCGGGCTCAGCGCAGCGCGCGTGGCCGCAGGACAAGCCCCGGCACCCTCGGGCCGCTGCCCACGCCCCGCCGGCCACTCCGGCTCCTCCGGCCCTGGCGGGATTCGGGAACGCGCCGGGATTTGGGAACGCGCGGGGATTTGGGAACGCGCGGGGATTTGGGAACGCGCGGGGATTTGGGAACGCGCGGGGATTTGGGAACGTGCGGGGATTTGGGAACGCGCGGGGATTTGGGAACGTGCGGGGATTTGGGAACGCGCCGGGATTTGGGAACGCGCCGGGAGCGCCGCACCGGGCCGGGCCCAGCTCCGCCGCCACCTCGGACAGCTCCCGGCTCCCGCAGCTCCCGGCGAGGCTTTGGCTTCTCCCGAGGCTGCCACAGCGGGGCCGGGGCTCCTTCGGCACCTCCCGTTCCTAAATCCCGATTTCTCGCGCTTTTGGCCCATTCTCCATCCTCCCTTCCCGGCCTCGGCCTCATCCCGCCCCTCCGCCGGGCGCTGACTTTGGGAAAACGTTTGGTTCGCGGAGGGAGCCCCAAATCGCGCTGCTCGTTCCCCGCCGGGTGCTGCAATTCCACCCAGGAGCCGCCCCCGGGGCTCCGCAGCGTTCCCGGCTCTCCCATCAGAAAGCCTCGAGCTCAAATTCCCGTTCGAGCCACGAATTCCCTGATTTTCTGATTATTCGGGGGGAAAAGGGTGATTTTTGGGAGCTGGCTCCCGAGTTCCCCTGAAAATGTGACAAAACCCGAAATTTCCCGGCCAGGGCGTCTCTCGCTCCTCTGGATCCGCTTGGAATGAGGGACTTGAAAGGCTCGGGGTGGTCTTTCCTCGCTCCACGGGGCAGGAATGTCCAGCTCCAGAGGCTTTCGGGATGGGCGGGACAGATCCCAGGTGAATTCCTTCCAAATCGGGAGAGATAAACGCGATCTGCAGTGTCAGGAACGGAGAAATCTGATTTCCCCTGGATTATGGGAAGTGGGGATGAGCAGGAGAAGCCGGGAAACTTCCCGAACCGGGCTGGGGGGACGCTGCCCCCACCTCTGGTCATGGAAAAGCCGCAGGTGAGCACAGGGAGAACCAGCCCGGCTCACCTGGGCGCAGGGAGGGGCAGGAAGTAATCCCAGCTCTTATCAGCAACTTTATCTTATCAGCCGCAGCTTTATCTCCTCCCGGCCAAGCTCACCACGGGAATTTCGAGCTCTCCCAAACGTTCATTTGCTGCGGTTTTTGTAGGATTCGCTCATTTTGGGGGGATACAGGAATTGGATTTGGTGTTTGGAAACAGCGCTGAGCGCCAAAGGGACCATTAGGAGAATTCCAGACTTAATTTGGTTTGGAAATTGCACCGAGGATTAAAGGGACCCTTACGAGAATTCCAGGATTTTTGGGGCTGGGAAATTCCTCCAGGATCATCCAGTCCAAAATAGGACCAATCCCCCCCTGGTCACCCAGACAAACGTCCAGGGATTCTCCAGAGGTGGCCACTCCGAACCTCCCCGGGCAGCCCCTTCCAGGGCCTTTTCCCTTTTCCAGGAAGAATTTCCCAAATTTCCCACCCTGAGCCTCCCCTGGCGCAGCTCGAGGCCGTTCCCTCTTGTCCTGGCCCCATTCCGGGGATCAGATCCCAAATCCCTCCGGACAGATCCCAAATTCCCAAAAGGGATCCCCCTTTGATCCAGGCAGAGCTCCCGATGTCCCGGGGCTCTGTCCCCGTCCCTCGGGATTCCCTGAGCAGCTCCCCGAGCCCACCCCGGTGTCCCCGAGCCCACCCCGGTGTCCCCGAGCCCATCCCGGTGTCCCCGAGCCCACCCCGGTGTCCCCGAGCCCATCCCGGTGTCCCCGAGCCCACTCCGGTGTCCCCGAGCCCATCCCGGTGTCCCCGAGCTCCCAAAGTCCCGTCCCTGCCAGAGCCCCCTCGGGGACCCTGCCGGGCCAGCGGGGACCCCCGGGAGCCCCGGGCTGAGCCTGGGGTCGGGGCCGGGGTCCCCCTGTCAGGAGCAGTTTGGGGGTGCCCGGGCCGGGCCGGGGGCGCTGCGGGTGCGGAGCAGCCGTTCCGTTCCGTTCCGTTCCGTTCCGTTCCGTGCAGGCCAAGCCGGGCTGAGCCGGGGCCGGCCGCGGGGTTTGAGGCTCCGGGAGCTGCAGGGAGCAGCAGATTTGGGCCCAGATTGGCGGCGGGGAGGAGGAAAGAAGCCGCAGCGCGGGGCCGGCCCCTCCCAAGCGCTGGGCAGCCCCTCCCTGGGCTTGGCCGCGCTCCCCCCACCCTCTGGCGGGGATAAAAGGCCCCCGGGAGCAGCCAGGGCACGGCACAGCCGCTCCAGCCCCGAGACAGCAGCAGCTGCCCCTCAGCTCCGGCTCCTTCCTCCGCCGCCAGCGCCGCGACCCCAGAGCTGCAGCCATGGGTAAGGGACCCCCGGGATCCCCCGCAGCCCGGGCACAGCCCGGCTCGGGGCACACCTGGGCATACACCTGGGCACACCCGGGCACACACACCTGGGCACAGGTGGGCACGGGTGCCTCTCTGCCCCGGGCACGAGGAGGGAGCCGGGCCTGAACTCTGCCCGTGGGGCCGCTGCTCCCGGAGCTGCTGCGGGGCCCTGAGGGCTCCTGGGACCCGGGATCCAGAGGGATTGTCCGTGCTGGAGCTGCCAGCGTGCCCGGGATCCGGGTGACAGCTCTGTCCCCGTCCTGTGCCAGCTCCAGGTGACAGCTCTGTCCCCGTCCCCGCTCAGGTGACAGCTCTGTCCCCATCCCCGCTCAGGTGACAGCTCTGTCCCCATCCCCGCTCAGGTGACAGCTCTGTCCCGTCCCCGCGGCAGGTGGGGAGGGGTCCCCGCGCTGTCCCCAGGGTCCCTCTCCCGGGGCCGGGAGGCGGCAGCGCCGCCCCGAGCGCCCCCACGGGTGGCGCGGGAGGGCCGCGGTGGAGCCGGGGGTCCCTGGGCCGGGAGGGACCCTCCGGAGCGGGCTCGGGCGCGGGCCCGGGCCGGGCTCACGGTGTCCCCTCTGCTCCCCAGACAGATGCAGAGCTTCGTGCTACGAGTACCCCTCGTGCCCCGACGTGCTGAAAGGCGAGTGCTGCCCTGGGGCGGGGCTGGGCCGGGGGGATTTGGGCTCCTCGGGGTCTCCCGAGCTCGGTGTCTGTGCTGAGTGCCTTGGGCAGAGCTGCCGGAGGTCGCTCCTGCTCGTTCCCGGGTCGGGAGCGGTCCGGGGGAGCTGCAGGGAACGGCAGCGCCCCGAAATCAGGGCGCGCGTTCCGGAGAGCTGCCCCGGGCTCTGGCGGTGCCGCTCGGGTGTCTCGGCGCGGTTCGAGCCGCTTTTGTGTCCGCAGCCCCGCGGGAGGAGGTCGCCTACGTGACCTGCACCTACAGGTGCACCGGCATCGAGCAGCCCGATTTCCTGGCCACCGTGGACCTCAACCCGCGCTCCTGCCACTACGGCCAGGTACCGGCCCGTGCCGGGCTCCCCGGGGCGGGACCGAGCCGGGGCTGCGCCCCCCGAGCCCTGCGGGGCCGCCTGGGCAGCGCTTTGTGCCCGGGGAAGCGAGGAAAACCTTAAAACCCTTTGTCCCGTCTGCTCCCGGCCGCCCCCAGCCCCTCTCCGGGGCTCCTCAAATCCCGGGGCCGCCCCCAGCCCCAAATCCCGGGGCTCCCCCGGCCCCGGGGCCGCTCCCCGCGGGCTGTCCCGGCTCGGCCCGGCCTGAGCTGCCTTGGCCGTGCCCAGGTTATCCACCGGCTGCCCATGCCCAACCTCAAGGACGAGCTGCACTGCGCGGGCTGGGGCCCCGCCTGCGGCTGCTTCGACGGCGGCGCCGCGGCCAAAAGGACCAAGCTGGTGCTGCCCTGCCTCATCTCCTCCCGCATCTACGTGGTGGATGTGGGCAACCAGTGCCGGGCGCCGCGGATCTGCAAGGTACGGCCGGGGGAGCCGGGGGCAGCGGCAGCGAGGGAGGGAGGATGGATGGATGGATGGATGGATGGATGGATGGATGGATGGATGGATGGATGGATGGATGGATGGATGGGTGGATGGATTCTGCGGTGCTGAAATTGGCGCTGATTCGCGCAGATGATCGAGCCCGTGGATGTGTTCTGGAAGTGCAACAAGGGCTACCTGTCTGTCACCCACCCCCTGCCCAACGGCGACGTCCTGGTCGCCAACATGGGCGACGCTGCTGGCCACGGCAAAGGTGAATTTTCCCTGCCGGAATTCCCATTTCCCTGTTGGAATTCCCATTTCCCTGCCCGAATTCCCATTTCCCTGCCCGAATTCCCATGCCGGGGTCCTGCTGGACACGCGGCAGTCTGGATTTGTCCCCGCCCGTCCCTCGTGTGTCCCAGGTGGCTTCGTGGTGCTGGACGGAGAGACGTTCGAGCTGAAGGGCAACTGGGAGAACGAGTGTGAGGCTCCCCCGACCGGCCACGACTTCTGGTACCAGGCCCGGCACAACGTCCTGGTCAGCTCGGCCGGGATGGTGCCCAGAGTGGCCGGGCGTGGCTTCAACCCCGATGACCTCAAGAAAGGTGGGGACACGCGGGTGGCAGCGCCGGCAGGGCTGAGCGGGGGCCGGCAGCGCTCGGTGCCCCCGCCAGGCCGATTGGTGCCCGGAGCCTCCCCAGTTCCTGCCCTTCCCGTGCCGATGCCCCCCAGGAGCCCCTCGGGGGTCTCTCCCCGGCCCCCCCGGCCGGCCCCAGCCTCTCCCCCGTGTCCCGCAGGGGTCTACGGCCGCCGCCTGAACGTGTGGAACCTGTCGTGCCGCAGCCTGACGCAGTGCTTCGACCTGGGCGAGGATTCTCTGCCGCTGACCGTGCGCTTCCTGCACAACCCCGAGGCCGCCGAGGGCTACGTGGGCTGTGCCCTGAGCGGGGCCATTTTCCGCTTCTACAAATCCTGCGAGGCGAGTGCGGGGCGGCGGGGAGCGGCAACGGGGCCGGGAGGAGGACGAGGAGGAGGAGGAGGACGAGGACGAGGAGGAGGAGCGGAGCCAGGGAGGGGCCGGGGCCGGGCTCGGGGCTGAGCCCGCCGTGCCCGGCTCGGCTCGGCTCGGCTCGGGCCGGGGCAGCGCGGGCTGAGCCGGGCTCGCTGTCCCTGTGCAGAGAGAAAACTGGGCCGTGGAGGAGGTGATCCGGATCCCAGCCAAGGACGTGTCGGGCTGGATCATGCCCAAGATGCCGGGTGCGTGTGCCCTCGGGGGTGGCATTCCTGATTGCTGGGCGAGCTGTGCAGCCGGGCACGGCCTGCGGGGTGACCCCAGAGCCGTCTGGGGGACCCCAAATCCTGACTGAGCCCAAATCAGGACTGACCCCAAGTGATTACTGAGCCCGAATCCTGACCGAGCCCGAATCCTGACCGAGCCCAAAGTCCTGGTCCCTGCCCCAAAGCCCAGCTCAGCCCAGGCCCGTGTGGCCTCCCCCGGTGCCGGCCGTGCCGCTGAGCCCCGGCTCTGCCCGCAGCCTTCATCGCCGACCTCGTCATCAGCCAGGACGACCGGTTCCTGTACGTGTGCAATTGGCTGCACGGGGACATCCGGCAGTACGAGCTGTCGCGGAGCTGCAAGCCCCGGCTGGTGGGGCAGGTGAGGGGCAGGGCCGGGCCGGGGGGCGGGCGGGGCCGGGGGGCGCGGGGGGCCGGGCCGGGGAACGCTCGTGTGCCAGCGCGGCCCTTGCAGGTGTTCGTGGGGGGCAGCATCCTGCGAGGGGGCCCCGTGACCGTGTGCAGGGACGAGGAGCTCAAGTGCCAGCCCGAGCCGCTGGTGGTCAAGGTGAGCGGGGCGGGGCCGAGCGCTGGGCGGGGCTGGGGCGGGGCCGGCAGAACTCGGGCGGGGCTGGGGGCGGGGCTGGGGGAGCGTGGGTGCGAGTGTGTGCTCACCTGAGTGTGAGTGTGAGTGTGTGCTCACCTGAGCGTGGGTGAGCCTGAGCCTGCTCTCAGTGCCCCTGCTGGAATCCAGCCACAGTTAACCCAGTCCCAGTGCCCCCAGTACCCCCAGTAACCCCAGTCCGTGTGTCCCAGTGTCCCCAGTGCCCCCAGTGCCCCCAGTCCGTGTGTCCCAGTGCCCCCAGTATCCCCAGTATCCCCAGTAACCCCAGTCCGTGTGTCCCAGTGCAAGCGCGTGTACGGCGGCCCCGCCGCGCTGCAGCTGAGCCTGGACGGGAAGCGCTCTACGTGACCAACTCCTTCTACAGCACCTGGGACCGGCAGTTCTACCCCAGCCTGATCAAGTGAGCGCCTCCCGGCTGCCCGAGCCTGCCCGGGCCCGGCTGGGAGCGGGGAAGGGGCCGCGACCCCCTCGGGGCTGCCCCGGAGCCGCCGCCGGCCGGGTCGGGATCGGGCAGAGCCCGGGCTGAGCTCAGCCCGAGGGGGTCCGGCCAGGCCGGGCACAGCCTGAGCCGAGCCTGGGGGAGCTGGGGATGGGGAAACGGCGCCGAGCCCGTCCTGGATGGATTTGTGCCCGTCCTGAGGGAGCGGGGGACCCAAAGCCGTCCCTGTGCCCATCCTGAGGGAGCTGGGGACCCCAAGCCGTCCCTGTGCCCATCCTGAGGGAGCTGGGGACCCCAAGCCGTCCCTGTGCCCGTCCTGGGGGAGCTGGGGACCCAAAGCCGTCCCTGTGCCCGTCCTGTCCCTCCATCGGGCACTGGGGACCCCCAGCCGCCCCCATGCCCGCCCGTGCCGCTGGCCCCGGGCCCGGGCGCTCCCGGCGCTGTCCGGAGCGGCTCCGGGCGGGCTCGGTGCGGCCCCG
>CM019929.1:75962-242879 GCA_009764595.1 Geothlypis trichas
CCCGGCCCGACAATAAATCCATAAAACCTCTCGGGAAACTCATCCCAAATCCCGAATTAAGCCGGATCCGCCACCTCAGGCTGCTCCGTCCGGCCCCATTGTCTGCCTGGAGCCGGGGGAAAACCGGGAATTCCTTCCTCCCATGGGATCGCTCCAAGGGCCGGGGCGTCCCCGACCCCTCTGGAATAGGCGGGGAGGGGACACGCGGTGACCTCGAGCCCGCAGCGGCCGCCCCCAGGTCCCCGCCGCCTGTTAATTGTTAATTGTTCATTAATTAAATCATCCGAGCTTCACAAAGCGCCTGGAAAATCCTCGCGATCCCGTCTGGGTCCCGGCCCTATCCTCGAATTTCCGCGACGGAGCCGGAGGCTCCTCCAGGGAGAAGATTTGAATTTTCCCGAAATCTCCTTTTTTCTGTTGTTGTTGTTTTGATTTCTTTTTTGTTATTTTGTTGCTTTTTCACCTCCGCCCGCGGGGGAAGGAAGATCCCAAAGGAAAAACAACAAAACCATCCCGGGCCGGGATACGGGAACCGGGTCAGGGAACCGGGTCAGGGAACCGGGTCAGGGATCCAGGAACCGGCTCGGGATCTCCTGGAACCGGCTCGGGATCCGGGAACCGGCTCGGGGAACCGGGTCAGGGATCCGGGAACCGGCTTGGGGAACCGGGTCAGGGATCCAGGAACCGACTTGGGGAACCGGGTCAGGGAACCGGGTCAGGGATCCTGGAACCGGCTCGGGATCCAGGAACCGGCTCGGGATCTCCAGGAACCGGCTCGGGATCCCAGAACTGGCTCAGGATCCGGGAACCGGCTCGGGATCTCCGGGAACAGGCTCGGAATCCCAGAACCGGCTCGGGATCTCCAGGAACAGGCTCGGGATCCGGCCGGGGCTGTCGCGGAGCCGGGGGGCACCGGGCACGCCCGGCGCAGGGAGCCCCGGGCACCGGGCAGGGCGTGGGGACAGCGGGGGGACACGGGGGGGACACCCCAGGGACACCGGGCGCAGGGACCCCCGGGACGGCCCCGCCCGGACACCGGGGAGGGGATGGGGACAGCGGGGACAGGGGGGGGACACCCCAGGGACACCCCTCAGGTGACGGGGGGGACACACAGGGGACCGGGGGACATCCCGAAGGTGATGGGGACACCGGGGACGCCCGGCAGGTGATGGGGGGGACACCGGGGACACCCCGGGGACACCTTGGGGACACCTTGGGGACGCCCCGCAGGTGTCCCCGGGATGGGCACAAAGCGCTCCGAGGCCGCCGTGCCACCCCCGCCGCAGCCCTGGGCACATTCAGGGGGTCCCGGGGGTCGCGCCGCCCCCCGAGGAGGCTCCGGCAGAGCCCGAGGGGGTGCCCGGGAGGGGTCCCGGGGGGTCCCATCGCCCCCTCCCCAGCCGGGACCCCCGCGCCGGGCTCGGGGCTCCCGCAGCCGCCGCCGCCAGCGCAGGAGGAGCCGCGGCCGGCGGGGCCCTTCCCGCGGGGAGCGCGGCCCCGGCCCGGCCCCGCTCCCCGCCCGGCCCCGGGGCCGGTTCCGCCGCCCCGATCCCCCCGGGAGCGGCCCGAGCCCCCCCGGTGCCCCCCACTCACCATCGCCCGCACCTTTGTGCGCGTCCCCCCCGCACCCGGACCCGGCGGCGGCGGCGGCGGCGGCGGCGGCGGAGGAGGAGGAGGAGGAGGAGGAGGAGGAAGAGGAGGAGGAGGCGGAGGAAAGCCCGGCTCCCCCCGGAGCCCCCGCTCCCGCCCCATTGTCTGCGCTGCGCGCTCCCGGCGCCGCTGCGGGGCCATTGTTTGGGGCGAGGGGACACCGCGGACCCCCCCGAACACCCAGGGACCCCCCCGGATTTTGGGGACCCCTCCCCGGACACCCAGAGACCACCCCCGATATTGGGGACCCCTCCCCGGACACCCAGGGAGCCCCCACAGGCCGGGGGGGTTTGGGGTGAGGATGCGCTGTTTTGGGGCAAGGGGCGTTTTCTGAGGAGGGTGCCCCATTTTTGGGGAGGGGGCGGAGATTTTTGGGTGAGAATCTCCGGTTTTAGGTGGGGGGCAATGAGGGTTGAGCCCACACTTCGTGTCCCCCCCGCTCGGAGCTACCCCAAGGGGTATCCGCACCCCAAAATCGTCCCCAAAAGGGTCTCAGCACCCCAAAACCGCCCCCCCAAAAGGGTTCTCAACCCCCCAGAATTGTCCCCAAAGGGGTCTCAGCACCCCAAAATTGCCCCCAAGGGGTTTCAGCCCACAGGGGGGGCGGCACAGCCCGGCTGCTCCCACCTTGTTTTGGGGTTTGGGGAAAGATTCTGAACCCCATAAACCCCCCCCAAAAAACGGGGATTTGGGGTGCTGGGTCCGGTCGAGCCCCCTCAGGGTTCGGGGTGTTCTGGGAGGGGCTCCGGCCGAGCCCCCCGGCTTTGGGGTCACCCCCGACCCTCAGTCCCAGCGGTTCCGGGGTGCTGGAAGACCCCAGCCCCATCCCTGCGGATATGGGGGGGCCCGAGACACACCTGGGGACACACCTGGGGACACACCTGGGGACACACCTGGGGACACACCTGGGGACCCCCGGCCTGCAGCAGAGCCGGGATTTTTGGGGGGCTCAGGGCCAGCAGCACCCCCCGAGCCATCAGAGGCCGCTGGGGACACATGGGGGGGCTCCAGAACCTTCATCTCCCCCAAAGGGAGGGACCCCAAATCCCCCCGAGCCCCCCAAAACCGCCCGGGGGTCCCCAAAGCCTGCGGAGCGCGGGGGGGGGCGCGGCCGCTGCCCGGAACAGCCGAGCGCTCAATGGGCGAGGGTGGGAACGCGCTGGCCACGCCCCCCGCGGCGCTGGCCAATGGCGTGAGGCGGGCGCAGAGAGCCGCGCTGCCATTGGTGGGATTGAAATGCGTGGTTGGGGCTCAATGGGGAGGCGGGGCCGGGAGGGGAATCGGGACGGGGGGCGAGGGGAGAGCGGGAATTGGGGGATTTGGGGGGGATTTGGGGGGATTTTGTGAGGTTTGGGGGCATTTGGGGCGGGGGGGATTTTGGGGCTGGGTTCTGTGGTGTGATGGGAAAGCGGTTATGGGGCTGGGGGCGATGGGGCAGGGAGATTAGGGGGGAATTATGGGG
This sequence comes from Geothlypis trichas, assembly GCA_009764595.1. Taxonomy (NCBI): domain Eukaryota; kingdom Metazoa; phylum Chordata; class Aves; order Passeriformes; family Parulidae; genus Geothlypis; species Geothlypis trichas. The sequence continues at coordinate 79,075 of CM019929.1, forward strand.
CGGGGGGCGATGGGGTTATGGGGCAATGGGCTCAGACCCCCCCACCCCATTATTGCACGCCCTAATGAGCGGAACCACCTGCCCCACCCCGAGCTGCGACCCCAAACCCCAAACACGGCTCCTGGCGCCCCCATTGTTGAGGGGTCTGTGCCGGGGGGTCCCTGGTGACCCCATTGTTGTAGGGGGGGGTCCCTGGTGACCCCATTGTTGAGGGGTCTGTGCCGGGGGGGTCCCAGGGCCGCCCCCGCAGCTGCCCCGGGGCGCTCCCGCCCCGCTCCGGGGATGATTTATGGGGTCGGGGGTCGTTCCCGGGATGATTTATGGGGTCGGGGCTCGTTCCCGGCCAGATGGGGCTGCGGCAGCTGGGAAGGGGCGCTCGGCCCCACCCCGGCCTTTATGGGGCCGCCCCTCCCCTCGAGGGCTGCGGGAGGGGACGCGGCCCCAAAGGGGTTTGGGGACAATGAGCCCTAAAGGGGTTTGGGGACACATCCCTAAAGGGGTTTGGGGACAATGAACCCCAAAGGGGTTTGGGGACAATGAACCCCAAAGGGGTTTGGGGACAATGAGCCCTAAAGAGATTTGGGGACAATGAGCCCCAAAGGGGTTTGGGGACAATGAACCCCAAAGGGGTTTGGGGACAATGAATCCCAAAGGGGTTTGGGGACACATCCCTAAAGGGGTTTGGGGTTCCCAAATTGAGGGGAGGGATGTCCCCAAATGAGGGGGAGGTGCCAGGGGGCGATGTCCCCAAATTGGGGGGGTGGCAGAGCCGGAGGGACCCGGCAGGGGGCGCTGCTGCCCCGGCGGCGATTGGGGACATTGGGGACACTGGGGACAACCCCGGGAACATTGGGGACACCCTGGGGGGACATTGGGGACACCCTGGGGTACAGAGGGACACCCCCGGGGACATTGGGGACACCCAGGGGACATCGTCAGGGACATTGGGGACACCCCGGGGACACCCAGGAGCCATTCCCTGATTTTCATCCCGAGCCCAGGTGGATTTTCCCAAGAAATGGGATTTATGGGATTTTCCAGAGGGATGGAGAGGATGGGAAGGGCTGGAAATAGGGGGGAAAATGGGAATAGGGGAAAAAAAAGGGAATTTGGGAAAAATGGGAATTTGAGAAAAATGGGAATGGGGGGGGGAAATGGGAATTGTGCCGGGAGAGGCTCGGAGAGGGCAGGACAAAGGGCCGGAATTCCCAATCTGTCGGGCCGGAATCTCAATGAGAGCCGAGAGTTCCCATTGTGAGGGCGACAATGGGGCCAGATGGGGCCGGGGCCCCAAAGGGGTTTGGGAGCTGCCAGGATGGGAAAAGCAACCCGAAGGGGATTGGGAATGGGGGAAATCTAAAAGGGATTGGGAATGGGAAAATTGACCCTAAAAGGGTTTGGGAATGGGAAAACCTAAAAGGGTTTGGGAATGGGGAAACTGACCCTAAAAGGGTTTGGGAATGGGGAAAACTGATCCTAAAAGGATTTGGGAATGGGGAAATCCTAAAAGGGTTTGGGAATGGGGAAACTGACCCTAAAAGGGTTTGGGAATAGGAAAATCTAAAAGGGTTTGGGAATGGGAAAACTGACCCTAAAGGGGATTGGGAATGGGGAAAACTGATCCTAAAAGGGTTTGGGAATGGGGAAAACCTAAAAGGGTTTGGGAATGGGAAAACTGACCCTAAAAGGGTTTGGGAATGGGAAAACTGACCCTAAAGGGGATTGGGAATGGGGAAAACTGACCCTAAAAGGGTTTGGGAATGGGGAAAACCTAAAAGGGTTTGGGAATGGGAAAATTGACCCTAAAAGGGTTTGGGAATGGGAAAACTGACCCTAAAGGGGATTGGGAATGGGGAAAACCTAAAAGGGTTTGGGAATGGGGAAAACCTAAAAGGGTTTGGGAATGGGGAAAATCTAAAAGGGTTTGGGAATGGGAAAACCGACCCTAAAGGGGTTTGGGAATGGGGAAAACCTAAAAGGGTTTGGGAATGGGAAAATTGACCCTAAAAGGGATTGGGAATGGGAAAACTGACCCTAAAGGGGTTTGGGAATGGGGAAAACTGATCCTAAAAGGGTTTGGGAATGGGAAAACCGACCCTAAAAGGGTTTGGGAATGGGAAAACTGATCCTAAAAGGGATTGGGAATGGGGAAAACTGACCCTAAAGGGGTTTGGGAATGGGGAAAATCTAAAAGGATTTGGGAATGGGAAAACCAACCCTAAAAGGGTTTGGGAATGGGGAAAATCTAAAAGGGATTTGGAATTGGGAAAACGACCCTAAAAGGGATTGGGAATGGGGAAAACTGATCCTAAAAGGGTTTGGGAATGGGGAAGACCTAAAAGGGATTTGGAATTGGGAAAACGACCCTAAAAGGGATTGAGAATGGGGGAAACCGACCCTAAAGGGGTTTGGGAATGGGGACAGGGCCTTTTCCTTTTCCCCCCAAAAGTGCACAAGGACACAGTGGATAAGTTAATAATAATAATAATATTAAATAATGATAATAATAAATAATTAATAATAATAATAATTCTCAATAAATAATTAATTCCATAAATATCCTCATGGCACAGACAGGGGGGAGGGTTTGGGTTTGGGGGGAAAAGGGGGAGCCAGGCTCAGGAATTCCTGCTCCAGTTCCTCTGGGAATTCTTGTTCCAGTTCTCTGGGAATTCTGCTCCAGTTCTCCGGGAATTCCTGCTCCAGTTCTCCGGGAATTCCTGCTCCAGTTCTCTGGGAATTCTTGTTCCAGTTCTCTGGGAATTCTGCTCCAGTTCCTCTGGGAATTGTGGCTCCAACCTTTTGGGATTTGCTGTTCCAGCTCTCTGGGATTTGTGGCTCCATTCCTCTGGGAATTTTGGCTCCATCCCTCTGGGAATTGCTGCTCCAGTTCCTCAGGAATCGCAGCTCCAAACCCTTGGGAATTGCGGCTCCATCCTCTGGGATTCGCTCTTCCAAATTTTTGGGTTTTGCTGCTCCAACCTTTTGGGATTTGCTGCTCTGTCCCCCCGGGATTTGCAGTCCCAAATCTCCGGGATTGGCTCCTCCATCCCTCCGGAATTGCTGCTCCAGTTCCTCCGGAATTGCTGCTCCAAAGCCCCGGGAGCAGGGCCAGGGTGGGCACACGGATGGACGGACGGACGCAGGGACGGACACACAGACACAGGGACGGACACACGGACACAGGGATGGACACAGGGATGGACACAGGGACGGACACACGGACACAGGGACGGACACACGGACACAGGGATGGACACATGGACACAGGGACGGACACACGGACACAGGGACGGACACAGGGATGGACACAGGGATGGACACACGGACAGTCGGATGTTCAGGACGTGGTTCAGGTAGGAGATGTAGCCGACAGCCAGAAGGACACACGGACAGACACACGGATGGCCAGATGGACACAGGGATGGACACACGGACACCTCACACGTCCAGGACGTGGTTGGCCAAGAGCAGATCTCAGTCTCGGACAGGTTCTTGTCAGGGGGCAGCGTGGGCAGCAGGGACGGGCACAGGGATGGACAGACGGACACACGGACACAGGGATGGACACACAGACACAGGGATGGACACACGGACAGGTCAGACGTCCAGGACGTGGTTCAGGTAGGAGATGTAGTAGATGGCCAGGCGCAGGATCTCGATCTTGGACAGTTTCTTGTCGGGGGGCAGCGTGGGCAGCAGGGACGGGCACACGGATGGACAGACGGACTGATGGATGGACACACGGACAGGTCACACATCCAGGACGTGGTTCAGGTAGGAGATGTAGCAGATGGCCAGGCGCAGGATCTCGATCTTGGACAGTTTCTTGTCGGGGGGCAGCGTGGGCAGCAGGGATGGACAGACGGACCCAGGGATGGACACATGGACAGGTCAGACGTCCAGGACGTGGTTCAGGTAGGAGATGTAGCAGATGGCGAGGCGCAGGATCTCGATCTTGGACAGTTTCTTGTTGGGGGGCAGTGTGGGCAGCAGGGACGGGCACAGGGATGGACAGACGGACTGCTGGATGGACAGACGGACACAGGGATGGACAGACGGACAGGTCACACATCCAGGACGTGGTTCAGGTAGGAGATGTAGCAGATGGCCAGGCGCAGGATCTCGATCTTGGACAGTTTCTTGTCGGGGGGCAGCGTGGGCAGCAGGGACGGACGCACGGACACACAGACGGACAGACGGACAGGTCAGACGTCCAGGACGTGGTTCAGGTAGGAGATGTAGCAGATGGCCAGGCGCAGGATCTCGATCTTGGACAGTTTCTTGTTGGGGGGCAGCGTGGGCAGCAGGGACGGATGCACAGACACATGGATGGACACAGGGATGGACAAACAGACACAGGTCAGACGTCCAGGACGTGGTTCAGGTAGGAGATGTAGCAGATGGCCAGGCGCAGGATCTCGATCTTGGACAGTTTCTTGTCGGGGGGCAGCGTGGGCAGCAGGCGCCGCAGCTCGGCGAAGGCCACGTTGAAGGCCTCGACGCGGATGCGCTCCCGCGTGGCGTGCGCCGTGCGGTATTTGGCCGTGGCCCGGCGCCGCCGCCGCCGCTCCTCGCGGCTCAGCGGCTCCGCGCGGCCCAGGGGCTCCGAGCCGGCACCGGAACCGGCACCGGAACCGGCACCGGAACCGGCACCGGGACCGGCACCGGCAGCCGGGGAGGGAGCGGGGGTCGGGGTGGGATGAGGGGACGGAGAGGGAGGGGGGGTCAGAGTTCAGCATCATCGTCAGAGGGAGAGGGGACAGAGGCACGGGGACCCTGGGGACGGTGACAAAGGGATCCCGGGGACGGTGACAAAGGGACCCTGGGGATGGTGACAAAGGGACCCTGGGGACAATCCCAAAGGGATCCTGGGGACAATCCCAAAGGGATCCTGGGGACAATCCCAAAGGGATCCCGGGGTTTGGGGACAGATCCAAAGGGATCCCAGAGACAGCCCTAAAGAGATCCTGGGGACAATCCCAAAGGGATTCTGGGGTTTGGGGACAGATCCAAAGGGATCTTGGGAACAGCCCTAAAGGGATCCTGGAGACAATCCCAAAGGGATCCTGGGGTTTGGGGACAGATCCAATGGGATCCTTGGGACAGCCCCAAATGGATCCTGGGATTTGGGGACAATCCCAAAGGGATCTTGGGAGCAGCCCTAAAGGGATCCTGGGGACAATTCCTAAGGGATCCCAGGTTTGGGGACACTTCTGAACTGCACTGGGGACTTGGGGACAGCCCCAAAGGGATCCTGTGGTTTGGGGACAATTTCAAAGGGATCCCAGCGATTTGGGGACAGTGTTTAACTGATCCTGGGGCTTGGGGACAGATCCAAAGGGATCCCGGGCACAGCAGCAAAGGGATCCTGGGGCTTGGGGACAATTCCAAACAGATCCTGTGGATTTGGGGACACCTCCCAGGGTTTTGGGGTGACCTCTGAGCCGATCGCGCTGTTTTGGGGTCACCCCAGCAGGAGGGTTTGGGGCGCCCGTCCCCGGCTCCCGGCTCGGCCCGTGGGGATCCTCCTCCTCCTCCTCCCCATCACATTCCAGCCGGGATTTGGGGCCTTTTCCTCGGGAATTCCGTGGTCCCGGAGGAAACTTCCCCAGGGGATGGATCCGGAGGCATAAAAACGGGATCGAGCTCTTGCCGGGGTTTTTGGGGTTTTTGGGGTTTTTGGGGTTTTTGGGGTCAGGATGCGGCTCCGGAGCCCTCAGGGGTCAGATCCCGACGGGTCTGGAAAAGAAGGATCGGGAATTTCAGCTCCGGGGGGGAAAGGAGCCGGGAGAGGCATCAAATAAAATAATAAAAATGAAATAATAATAATAATAATAATAATAATAATAATAATAATAATAATAATAATAATAATAATAATAATAATAATAATAATGGTGGTAGAAAATTAAAAGAAGGTAAAACAAGGTAAGATCGAATAATGAAATGAAATGAAATGAAAAGTAAAATGAAAATAAAATAAAATAAAAATTAAATTTAAAAATAAATTAAAAAATTAAAAAATGAATAAATATAAAATAAAATAAAATAAAAATTAAATTTAAAAATAAATTTAAAAATAAAAAAATAATTAATAAAAATAAAATAAAGTAAAATAAAAATTAACTTTAAAAATAAATTAATAAATAAAAAATAATTAATAAATATAAAATAAAATAAAAATACTAAAATAAAATAAAATAAAATAAAATAAAATAAAATAAAATAAAATAAAATAAAATAAAAGTCTTTTCCACAGCTTTTCCCTGTCAAATCCCGTCTACTTTGGGGAAACAAACTCAGGGAATTGCAGCTCCCGGAAGGAAAAGGATCCGCCGGGAAGGTCTGGGAATCTGGGGGGAATCTGGGGAGAATCTGGGGGGAATTTGGGGGGAATTTGGGGGGAATCGGGGGAGAATCTGGGGGGAATCTGGGGGAATTCGGGGGGAATTTGGGGGGAATCGGGGGGGCCGGGGCCGCTCCGGGGGTGGCAGGTGGCGGATGCGCGGCGGGGGCGGGGCGGGCTTTGTGTCGCAAATGAGCCCCGTCTGTCCCCGGCCGGCCCTGCTGGCTGTCCCCAAGGCTGTCCCCAAGGCTGTCCCCAAGGCTGTCCCCAAGGCTGTCCCCCCCTAACTGTCCCCTCTGTCCCCCCTGTCCGGCCTTCTGTTCCCCCCTTGCTGTCCCCTTGTCCCTCCTGTCCCTCCTGTCCCCCTGTCCCCCCTGTCCCCCTGTCCCCCCCTTGCTGTCCCCCTGTCCCCTCCCTGTCCCTCTGTCCCCTCTGTCCCCCCCTTGCTGTCCCCCTGTCCCCTGCCCGTCCCCCTGTCCCGTCTGTCCCCGTCTGTCCCCGCTGGCTCCGTTCCCGGCAGATGGAGCGGCCGCAGCTGCTCCCGGGAATCCGCAGGGAATCCCGAGCGCCGCGCCCCGCCCCCGCTCATCTTCCTCATCATCCTCATCCTCTTCACCCTCATCATCCTCATCCTCTTCTTCCTCATCCTCATCATCCTCATCCTCATCATCCTCATCCTCCTCATTCTCATCATCCTCATCCTCATCACCCTCATCACCATCATCCTCATCATCCTCATCATCCTCATTCTCGTCCTCATCATTCTCTTCTTCCTCATCATCCTCATCCTCATCATCCTCTTCTTCCTCATTCTCATCCTTATCTTCTTCTTCTTCATCCTCATCTGCATCTTCATCTTCTTCCTCCTCCTCCTCATCTTTATCCTCATCCTCATCCCAATCCTCATTCCCATCCTCATCCTCTTCTTCCTCATCCTCATCACCCTCATCCTCCTCATTCTCATCCTCCTCATTCTCTTCTTCCTCATCATCCTCATTCGCATCTTTATCTTATCCTCATCCTCATCTTCATCCCAATCCTCATTCCCATCCTCCTCATCCTCCTCATCTTCATCCCCCGCTGCCTTCCCTGGAAATCCGGGAGCGTCCAGGGAAAGGGGGAGAAACTTTGGGATGGGGAAAGCGGCCGGGAATGAGCCGGGAATGATCTGGGATTGAACCGGGATTGAACCGGGAATGAGCCGGGAATGAGCTGGGAATGAGCCGGGAATGAGCCGGGAATGAGCCGGGAATGAGCCGGGAAAGAGCCGGGAATGAGCCGGGAATGAGCTGGGAATGAACTGGGAATGAGCCGGGAATGAGCCGGGAATGAGCAGGGAATGAGCTGGGAATGAGCCGGGAATGAGCCGGGAATGAGCCGGGAATGAGCTGGGAATGAGCTGGGAATGAGCCGGGAATGAGCCCGGAATGAGCCGGGAATGAGCCGGGAATGAGCCGGGAATGAGCCGGGAATGAGCCGGGAATGAACCGGGAATGAGCCGGGAATGAGCCGGGAATGATCTGGGAATGCTCCTCTCCTCTCCTTCCTCATCCTCATCTTCATCCCCATCCCCATCCCCGGCCGCCGCTCCCGGAAATCCGGGAATGCCACGGGGAAAAGGGGAAAAAACTTTGGAATGGGAAAAGCGGCCGGAACGGATCCCAAATCCCACGGGACAGGGCAGGAACGGCCCCAATCCCGGGTTTTTTTAGAGGCGGGAACGGTGGGAATTTGCCCCAAAAAATTCGGGAATAAAATTCCTCCGACAGCTCCCAAAATCCCCGAGAGGGGTGGGAAATTCCCCTCTGGCTCTCCTGAAGAAATTCCCGGGAATTTGGATGTTCGGGATCACTCCCGGTTCGGCTTCACTCCGAGAGACCGGAATTATTTGGGAATTTGGGGATTTGGAAATTTGGGGATTTGGGAATTTGGGAATTTGGGGTGGATGCCTGGATGGGAAGCAGGAGAGACTTTTTTGGGAAAACTCAAGTTTCGTTCCCGGATCCAAACAAATTCCCGGCCTGGGTTATCCCGGAGCTTTTCCTTGGTGTGGAATTCCTGCTCCCAGCTTCTCTGTCCCGACTTTTTGGGGTTTTTTTTTAGGGAAAATCGCCCCATTCCCGAATCCAGCCGCTCCAAGGATTCCTGGTCAGCCTCCACTTTTCCCAGCAAAACCCCGGGAATTTTCCCCACCTCCTCCCTCGCCCTTTTCCTCCCATTCCCGACCCGTGAGCGACCGAATTCCCGATTTTCCTTAGAAACCAAACGGATTCCATGCGGGTTCTTTTCCTTTTCCCCGCTCCCAAACCCTCCCAGCAAAAACCCATTTTCCAAAGGGATTTGGGAGCCAAACCTGGCAGCGGGACTGAGGCTTTTCCCGGGAATCCGGGGCCGAATTCCCGCCCCGATCCCGGTTTTTGAGCCATTCCCGATGCCTGGAAAAGCCGCCTTACCCCGAGTCCCGCAGCATCCCCGGGCTCCGCGCGTTTCTCCTCCGGGAATTCCCAGGATTTGGAATCCGCTCCGCTCATCCATCCACGGAGGAAGGAGGAAAAAACTTTCCCGGGATTCTCCCGAAGGTCCCGCGGAGGATCCGGGATGGGAATTCGGGATCGACCCCGCAATTCCCGGGGCTCGGCGCCGCTCCGGAGCCTCCGAGGAGGAAATTTCGCCGCTCCCCCCAAAAAATTCCCAATTTATCCACCCCGGGCCCGACCCCGGGAGCCTCATTGGCCTCTCCCGCTCCCCCCCTCCCTTTTCCCTCATAAATATGGAAAAGCGGGAATTCGGGATTCCATTGGCTGCGCCCGAGCCCCCCGGGAGGGGCGCGCTGGATGCGGGCCGGGAAAAGGCGACAGCTGCTCCCGGTGCCGCTTTCCAGAGGGAATTCGGGCCGGGAAAAGGGGGAAAAGAGCCTGGAGCGGAATTCCCGATCCCGAAAATCGGGAGAAGGGAGCCGGGAAATTGGGGAAAAAGGGCCTGGAGCGCAATTCCCGGTCCTGAAAATTGGGAGAAGGGAGCCTGGAGCGGAATTCCCGGTCCCGAAAATTGGGAAAAGGGAGCCGGGAAATTGGGGAAAAAGAGCCTGGAGCGGAATTCCCGGTCCTGAAAATTGGGAAAAGGGAGCCTGGAGCGGAATTCCCGGTCCTGAAAATCGTGAGAAGAGAAAAGGGAGCCTGGAGTGGAATTCCCGGTCCCGAAAATTGGGGAAAGGGAGCCGGGAAATTGGAGAAAGGGAGCCTGGAGTGAAATTCATGGTCCTGAGAATCGGGAAAAGGGAAATCGGGAAAAGGGAGCCTGGAGCGGAATTCCCGGTGGATCCCGAGGCTCAGGAGCTTTCGGGGGATCCCTGAGGACACCGCGGGTCCCTTTGGGATCACCCAGAGCCTCCATCCCATAAATCCCGCCTGGAAAATTACCTGCGGTGGAGAGGGAAAAGTGAAAGGGAGGAAACTCGAGAATATCCCGGGAATATCCCGGGAGGAGCCGGGAATCCATCCTGAGTCCAGCCGGGACACAGCGACCTTTGGGGCCGGCTCTGCTGGGATTGTCCCAGTTCAGCTCCGGGAAAATCGGGAAAAAACGGGGAAAAATCGGGAAAAATCGGGGAAAATCGGGGAAAATTGGGAAACGCGCTGCAATTCCAGGGGGATCCCAGCGCCCCCATCCCGCATTTGGGATCCTCCCGGAGCTCCCGATCCATCCCGGATCGTCCCACCCTCCCAGGGCCGCGCTCGGGATCCCTCCCGAGGGACTTTTGGGTCCCCTGTCCTGTCCCTGTCCTGTCCCTGTCCCCGCTGTCCCCGCTCTCTCCCCACTGTCCTGGCTCTGTCCCTGCTGTCCCGCTGTCCCTGTCCCCGCTCTGTCCCGGCTCTGTCCCGGCTTTGTCCCTGTTCTGTCCCCACTGTCCCGGCTCTGTCCCCGCTGTCCCGGCTCTGTCCCAGTCCCCCATCTCCCGTCCCTGTTCCCCTCTCCTGTCCCCGTCCCTGTCTTTGTCCCCATCTCCTATCCCTGTCCCCATCTCCTGTCCCCCTCTCCCGTCCCTGTCCCCATCTCTTGTCCCTTTCCCCTCTCTCCTATCGCCGTCCCTGTCCCTCTCTCCCGTCCCCGTCCCTCTGTCCTGTTCCTCCTATCCCCGTCCCTGTCCCTCTCTCCTGTCCCTGTCTCCGTCGCTGTCCCCGTCCCCTCCCGGCCCCTCCTGCCCGGGCTCGGCGCCCGCCGCGCTCGCAGCTGCTCCCGGAACGGCCCCGGAGCCGCGGGCGGCGACACGCGGGGCTCAGCTGGCGACAGCGGCGGGGACAGAGCCAGAGCCAGAGCCAGGGCGGCACCGCCAGCACCGCCGGCATCGCCAGCATCGCCATGGCAGCGAGCGGGGACAGCGGGGACAGCGGGGACAGCGGGGACAGAGCAGGGACAGAGCCGGGATAGAGCGGGGACAGAGCGGGGACAGAGAGGGGACAGAGCCGGGATAGAGCCGGGACAGCGGGGACAGAGCGGGGACAGGGACAGGAGAGTACGGAACAGGGAAGGGACAGAGCCGGGACAGAGCAGGGACAGAGCGGGGAGAGAGCCGGGACAGAGCCGGGACAGAGCCGGGACAGCGGGGACAGGGAGGGAACAGCGACAGGGACAGGAGAGAAGGGGACAGGGAAGGGAAATGGGGACAGGGACAGGGACAGGAGATGGGACAGGGACAGCGGGGACAGCCTGGAGCGGCTCCCGGCACAGCCGCATCCCAAATCCCCATCCCAAATCCCCATCCCACATCCCCATCCCAAATCTCCATCCCACACTCCCGAATCCCCTCCCCGCCACCCCGAGGGGATTTTTTGGGATCGTTCCCGGCCCCTCCCGCATCCATCATTCCCCAAATCCCAAATCCACATCCATCACCACAAACCCCACATTCCCATCCCAAATCCCACACCCCAAATCCACATCCATCACCCCAAATCTCAAATCCCACACCCCAAATCCACATCCATCACCCCGAATCCCGAATCCCATATCCCAAATCCACATCCATCACCCCGAATCCCAAATCCCACACCCCAAATCCACATCCATCACCCCGAATCCCGAATCCCACATCCCAAATCCACATCCATCACCCCGAATCCCGAATCCCAAATCCGCATCCATCACCCCGAATCCCACATCCCCGCCCCGGTTCCCCTCCCCTCGGCCCCGCGGGGATTTTTTGGGATCGTTCCCGGCGCGGCCGCAGCTGAGGCGGCGGCTCCGGGCGCGGCTCCAGCCGGGAATGAGCCGGGAGCGAGCGGAGCCGTCCCAGCGCTTCCCGCCGGGAATTCCGGGCGCTTCTCCCGCCCCGGATCCTCCTGGAACGGGACCGGGAGCTCCGGGCGGATCCCAAAGAGGGAACCGGGACCGGGGCTGTGAATCGCAGAGAAATTCCCGGGAATTCCCTTCGGGATGGTCCCGGCCCAGCTTTTCCTGCTTTTCCCTGCCGGGATTCCCGCCTGGAATTGCCGGGAATGGGGGATCCCATCCAGGGATGTGCCCGGACCCCAAAGATCCCAAAGATCCCAAAGATCCCACGAGCCGGGAAGGTTCTGCCCGGATTTTGTTCATTCCCAGTCCTGGGAATTCCTGGGATTTTTGTTCATTCCCAGCCTCAGGAATTCCCGGGATTTTGGTCATTCCCAGTTGCTGCTCCAGGCCCATTATCCCAAATTCCCACTCCATTATCCTGAATTTCCGGCCCAATATCCCAAATTCCAGGTCCATTATCCCGAATTTCCAGCCCATTATCCCAAATTCCAGGTCCATGATCCCGAATTTCCAGCCCATTATCCCAAATTCCCAGTCCATTATCCCGAATTTCCGGCCCAATATCCCAAATTCCTGGTCCATGATCCCGAATTCCCGGCTCAATATCCCAAATTCCCGGTTCATTATCCCGAATTTCCAGCCCATTATCCCAAATTCCCGGTTCATTATCCCAAATTTCCAGCCCAATATCCCAAATTCCCTGTTCATTATCCCAAATTCCCAGCCCATTATCCCGAATTCCAGGCTCAATATCCAAAATTCCAAACCCATAATCCCAAATTTTGGCTGCCCCCCTTCCCATCTGTTATCCCAAAGCTTTTCCTGGCTCCTCCTTTTCCATGAATGATTTGGGATCTGAATCCCATCCCCTTTATCCACCCAATCCCAAATTTCCCTGATTCCCAGCGATTGTGGGGGAAAAAACCTGGAAATGAAAAAGTTTCCTTAGGAATTCCATGGATTTATTTATAATATTTACAAATCCCAGGGAAAAAAAGGGAATTTTTCCATCGGGACATTCCCAGACCCTTTGGAATTCCTCACAATTCCCAAAACCTCCCCCCACTTTATCCTTCCTTTATCTGGATTTTGGGAAAAGCTCCACCCTGGAAAACAGGATGGATCCAAGTGGGAATTCCAGGAAAAATTTGGGAATTTGCTGCTCAGGGCACCGGATCCATCCAGAAATCCCAGGAGTTTGGCAATCAGGAATTCTGGGAATTTCCCACCCAGGGCATCGGATCCAAATGAGAATTTCAGGAATTCCCCACCCAGGGCATCGATCCCACCTGGAATTCCGGGAATTTCCCGGGAACACCTCTGGCATTTCCAGCGCCAGGGGGGAATTCCCTCCCAAGGCTTTTTCTGGAAGTTTTCACTGAATTTTCCAGGCGCTTTTCCTGAATTTTCCAGGCAGTTTTCCCTGGGTTTTCCAGGAAGTTTTCCTGAATTTTCCAGGCGGTTTTCCCGGATTTTCCAGGCAATTTTCCCTGAATTTTCCAGGAAGTTTTCCTGAATTTTCCAGGTGGTTTTCCCAGATTTTCCAGGTGGTTTTCCCGGATTTTCCAGGCGGTTTTCCCTGGGTTTTCCAGGAAGATTTCCTGAATTTTCCAGGCGGTTTTCCCTGGGTTTTCCAGAAAGTTTTCCTGAATTTTCCAGGCAGTTTTCCCTGGGTTTTCCAGGCAGTTTTCCCTGGATTTTTCAGGCAGTTTTTCTGGGATTTTCCAGGAAGTTTCCCTGGATTTTCCAGGTGGTTTTCCCGGATTTTCCAGGCAGTTTTCTGGGATTTTTCAGGCAGTTTTTCTGGGATTTTCCAGGCAGTTTTCTGGGATTTTTCAGGCAGTTTTTCTGGGATTTTCCAGGCGGTTTTCCCGGATTTTCCAGGCGGTTTTCCCGGATTTTCCAGGCGGTTTTCCGGGATTTTCAGTATCCAGAGGAGCCGGGAGGAGCCGGGATCCCGAAGAGCAGCTCGGCCTTGGAGTTGATGAGGAAGGTGCAGAGCAGGGACAGGAGCAGCACCAGCACCCCCAGGGCCAGCGTCAGCAGCTGGGGGGAAATTGGGATATTTGGGATATTTGGGAATTCGGGATATTGGGAATTTGGGGATTTGGAATATTGGGAATTTGGGATATTTGGGAATTCGGGGATTTGGGATATTGGGAATTTGGGATATTGGGAATTTGGGATATTGGGAATTCGGGGATTCAGGAAGCTGGGAATTGGGAATATTGGGGAATGGAAATTTGGGGATTTGCGATATTGGGAATTTGTAGATTTGGGAGTATTTGGGGTATTGGGGATACTGGGAGTTGGGATATTGGGGACTGGGAATTTTGGATATTGGATATTTGGGATATTGGGAATTTGGAGATTTGGGATATCGGTGATTTAGGAATTTGGGGATATTGGGAATTTGGGATATTGAGGAAACTGGGAATTGGGATATTGAGGACTGGGAATTTTGGATATTGGATATTTGGGATATTGGGAATTTGCAGACTGGGGATTTAGGAATTTGGGGATATTGGGAATTGGGGATTTGGAATAATGGGGATACTGGGAATTCGAGATATTGAGGATACTGGGAATTGGGATATTGGGAAGTGGGAATTTTGGATACTGGGGATTTGGAATATAGGGCATTGGGGATATTGGAGATTCGGATATTGGGGATATTGGGAATTTTGGATACTGGGGATTTGGGATATAGGGGATTTGGGATATTGGAGATTTGGATATTGGGAATTTGGGATATTGGGAATTTTGGATACTGGGGATTTGGAATATAGGGCATTGGGGATATTGGAGATTCGGATATTGGGGATATTGGGAATTTTGGATACTGGGGATTTGGGATATAGGGGATTTGGGGATATTGCAGAGTTGGATATAGGGGATATTGGGAATTTGGGATATTGAGGATACTGGGAATTGGGATATTGGGAATTTTGGATACTGGGAATTGGGAATTTGGGGATATTGGGGATTGTAATAAACCCAGGGTCCCTCCCTGTCCCCTCGGTGTCCCTGTCCCCTGGGTGTCACCTCCAGCTCCCTGCTGGCCACCAGGAAGATTCGGGCCCTGATGTCCTTCCAGCGGCTCTCGGTCCACGTGGAGAATTCCCGCGAGTCCCAGCGGCGCAGCTCGAAGGCCGGGGACAGCGCGGGGGACAGGCGGACCCCGGAGCGGACACAGCCGGGAATTCGGGATGTGGAGTTCCCCTCCAGGGGCCCCTGCACCCACCAGTACTCGTACAGCTGGGAATGAGAGCCAGAAAAATGGGAATGAGAGCTGGGAAAATCGGGAATGACAGCCAGGGACAGGCGGACCCCGGAGCGGACACAGCCGGGAACCCGGGAGGTGGAGTTCCCTTCCAGGGGACCCTGCACCCACCAGTACTCGTACAGCTGGGAATGAGAGCCAGAAAAATGGGAATTACAGCTGGGAAAATCGGGAATGAGAGCTGGGAAAATGGGAATGACAGCCAGGGACAGGTGGACCCCGGAGCGGACACAGCCGGGAACCCGGGATGTGGAGTTCCCTTCCAGGGGACCCTGCACCCACCAGTACTCGTACAGCTGGGAAAATGGGAATGAGAGCCAGAAAAATGGGAATTACAGCTGGGAAAAACGGGAATGACACAGGGAAAAATGGGAATGAGAGCTGGGAAAATTGGGAATGACAGCCAGGGACAGGCGGACCCCGGAGCGGACACAGCCGGGCATTCAGGATGTGAAGTTCCCCTCCAGGGGACCCTGCACCCACCAGTACTCGTACAGCTGGGAATGGCACAGGAAAAATGGGAATGAGAGCTGGGAAATGGGAATGACACAGGGAAAAATGGGAATTACAGCTGGGAAATGGGAATGAGAGCTGGGAAAATCGGGAATGACAGCCAGGGACAGGCGGACACCAGAGCGGACACAGCCGGGAACCCGCAACGAGAAGCTCCCATCCAGGGGACCCTGCACCCACCAGTACTCGTACAGCTGGGAATGGCACAGGGAAAAATGGGAATTACAGCTGGGAAAAACAGGAATGACAGCCAGGGACAGGCGGACACCAGAGCGGACACAGCCGGGAATTCGGGATGTGGAGTTCCTGTCCAGGGGGCCCTGCACCCACCAGTACTCGTACAGCTGGGAATGGCACAGGGAAAAATGGGAATGACACAGGGAAAAATGGGAATTGGAGCTGGGAAAATGGGAATGACAGCTGGGAAATGGGAATTACAGCTAGGAAAAATAGGAATTACACATGGAAAAACCCAAATCCCATCCCAATCCCATTATCCCAAATCCCGGATTACCTCAGGCTGTGTTCCAGGGTTCTGGCCCTGCTCCCATTATCCCAATCCCAATCTCAATCCCGGATTACCTCGGGCAGCGTTCCCGGTGTTTTCCCGGGGTTCTGGCACTGCTCCCGTTACCCCAATCCCATTATCCTGATCAGAATTCCCACCTCCGGCTGTGTTCCGGGTGTTTTCCCGGGGTTCTGGCACTGCTCCCGTTATCCCAATCCCGTTATCCCAATCCCATTATCCTGATCAGAATTCCCACCTCCGGTTGTGTTCCCGGTGTTTTCCCGGGGTTCTGGCACTGCTCCCATTATCCCAATCCCAATCCCAAATTACCTCGGGCTGTGTTCCCGGTGTTTTCCCGGGGTTCTGGCACTGCTCCCGTTATCCCAATCCCAATCCCAATCCCATTCCCATTATCCCAATCCCATTATCCTGATCAGAATTCCCACCTCAGGTTGTGTTCCCGGTGTTTTCCCGGGGTTCTGGCCCTGCTCCCATTATCCCATTATCCCAATCCCATTATCCCAATCCCATTATCCCAATCCCAATCCCATTATCTCACCTCGGGCTGTGTTCCCGGTGTTTTCCCGGGGTTCTGGCACTGTTCCCGTTACCCCAATCCCAATCCCGGATTACCTCGGGCTGTGTTCCCGGTGTTTTCCCGGGGTTCTGGCCCTGCTCCCGTTATCCCAATCCCAATCCCATGATCTCACCTCCGGTTGTGTTCCCGGTGTTTTCCCGGGGTTCTGGCACTGCTCCCGTTATCCCAATCCCGGATTACCTCAGGCTGTGTTCCCGGTGTTTTCCCGGGGTTCTGGCCCTGCTCCCGTTACCCCAATCCCATTATCCTGATCAGAATTCCCACCTCCGGTTGTGTTCCGGGTGTTTTCCCGGGGTTCTGGCACTGCTCCCGTTACCCCAATCCCGTTATCCCAATCCCAATCCCATTATCCTGATCAGAATTCCCACCTCAGGCTGTGTTCCCGGTGTTTTCCTGGGGTTCTGGCACTGCTCCCATTATCCCGATCCCATTATCCCAATCCCATTATCCTGATCAGAATTCCCACCTCGGGCTGTGTTCCTGGTGTTTTCCCGGGGTTCTGGCACTGCTCCCATTATCCCAATCCCAATCCCAATCCCAAATTACCTCGGGCAGTGTTCCGGGTGTTTTCCCGGGGTTCTGGCACTGCTCCCGTTATCCCAATCCCAATCCCATTATCCCAATCCCATTATCTCACCTCGGGCTGCGTTCCCGGTGTTTTCCCGGGGTTCTGGCACTGCTCCCGGCTCAGGTTGGCGCTGCTCCCGGTCAGGTTCCCCAGCACCGCCTGCAGCAGCTGCGTGGTGTTGGTGGGGCTGGACACGGCCACGTAGTGCTGGGGGAACGGGCCTGGAAAATGGGAGTTAGAGATGGGAAAATGGGAATTACAGACAGGAAAAATGGGGATCACAGCTCATGGGAATGCCAGCAGGAAAAGCGGGAATGGGGTCTCTCTCCTCACCCAGGATTCCCTTCTGGTCGGGTTTGATCAGGGACTGGAACCAGGAGTTGTTGGAGTTGAGCAGGAACCCATAGAGCAGCCGAGTGACCTGGGGGGAAAATATCCCGGAATTCCATCAGGGAAAAAGGGCCCAGGGATGGGGGGAATCCCAGGAAAATCAGGGAAATCCAGGAAAATCGGGGAAGTCCAGGAAAATTTTGGAAATCCAGGAAAATCGGGGATTGCAGGGCACGTGGGGAATTCCAGGAAATTTGGGGATTCTAATCCCAGGGACCCCAGGAAAATTGGGCATTCCAGGGAAACTGGGGATGCCAGGCTGACTGCGGATTCCCACCGCAGCATTCCCAGCAGGAATTCCCAGCAGGAATTCCCATCTTTCCCAGTACTCCCAGCAGGAATTCCCAGCAGGAATTCCCAGCAGGAATTCCCATCATTCCCAGCAGGAATTCCCAGCAGGAATTCCCATCATTCCCAGTGGGAATTCCCAGCATTCATTCCCATCACTCATTCCCAGCAGGAATTCCCATCACTCCCAGTATTCATTCCCATCATTCCCAGCACTCCCATCATTCATTCCCATCACTCATTCCCACCATTCATTCCCAGCATTCCCATCACTCATTCCAGCAGGAATTCCCATCATTCCCATCATTCATTCCCACCATTCTCACCACTCCTTCCCCTCATTCCCATCATTCATTCCCATCACTCATTCCCAGTAGGAATTCCCATCATTCCCAACATTCATTCCCAGCATTCCCAGTACCCCCAGCAGGAATTCCCCTCATTCCCATCACTCATTCCCAGCACAATTCCCACCGTTTTGGGATCCGCCCGGATGTTCTCGGTTCCGTTTTCTCCCCCGGCCAGGGAGAACAGAGCCCGGGCCAGCAGCGTGCCCACCTCGGCCAGGGCCTGCGGAGAGAACAAATCCCAATCGTTCCCTGGATCCCAAATCCCAGATATCCCCTGGATCCCAAATCCCAGATCCCAAATCCCAATCGTTCCTTGGATCCCAAATCCCAGATCCCAAATCCCAGGAATCCCCTGGATCCCAAATCCCAGATCCCAAAACCCAGGAATTCCTGGATCCCGAATCTGAAATCCCAGGAACCCCCCGGATCCCAAACCCCAGGAATCTCCCAGATCCCAGGAATCCCCCAGGATCCCAAATCCCAGCAATCCCCTGGATCCCAAACCCCAGGAATTCCCAGCTCCTGAATCCCAAGAATCCCCTGGATCCCAAGTCCCAAATCCCAGGAATCCCAGATCCCAAATCCCAGGAGTCCCCTGGACCCCAAATCCCAAGAATCCCCAGGATCCCAAGGATTCCCATCTCCCAAATCCCAGGAATGCCCTGAATCCTGAACCCCAAACCCCAGGAATCCCCCGGATCCCAGCAATCCCCTGTATCCCAAACCCCAGATCCCAAATCCCAAGAATTCCTTGGATCCCAACCCCCAGACCCTGAATCCCAAACCCCAGGAATCCCTCGGATCCCAGATCCCAAATCCCAAGAATTCCTTGGATCCCAAGTCCCAGATCCTGAATCTGAAACCCCAGGAATCCCCTGGATCCCAAATCCCAGACCTCGAATTCCAGGAATTCCCGGATCCCAAACCCCAGGAATCCTCTGGATCCCAAGTCCCAGACCCCAAACCCCAGGAATTCCCGGATCCCCCGAACGCCAGGAATTCCCAGAATTCCCGGAATTCCCGGAATCCCGCGGGACCTTGGCGGTGTCGGTGACGTGCTCCAGCTGCTCCTCGGGGCTCAATCCCTCGGGATAACGCATCCCGATGCTCTCGGCCGTGTCGTAGATGCTCTGGAAGTACCTGGGAACAAAATCCAGGAAAAATCCAGGAAAAATCCAGGGAAAATCCGGGATAAATCCAGGAAAAATCCGGGAAAAATCCGGGAAAAAAATCCGGGAAAAATCCAGGAAAAAATCCGGGAAAAATCTAGGGAAAATCCATGATGGGGCCAGAATTCCCATCCTGGAGGGAAAACCCCACTAGAGAAGGGACCAGGGAATTCCCCATTCCTGGGAATTTCACAAGGAGGGGTTGGAATTCCAAAGCTTCTCCCGAGGATTTTGTGGGATTAACGAGGAGGGTTTGGAATTTGGTCTTCCTGCCTGGAATTTGCCAGGCTGCGGTTGGAATTTCAGACCCCATTCCATGAGGCGGGAAAGGGAAAATTCCCAAAGAATCCACGGAAAAGATGGGAATTCCAGGAGTTTTATCAATTTATTGCCCATCAATGGCTGATCCCAGCTGGAATTCCAAGGGAATTCCAGATTCCCACGGGAATTCCAGATTCCCACATTCCCGGGAAAGCCGGGATGATCCCAAGGGATCCCAGAGCTGGAATTTGGGATTTTTGGGATTCCCAGAATTCCTTTGGAAAAGCCAGACCGGGGTCACGGGGGGTGATCCCAAAAAAACCTCTGGAAGGGGAGGAAGCAGCCGGGCAATAATTCCATGAAAAATTCCGGGAGCAGCCTCGGGAAGCGCAGCTGCGGCTCCGGCGCCGCCGGGCTCGGGGCCAGGAACGCTCTCCCAGAAAAAGGCGGAATTTCCTCTCGCCTGTCCGAGCAATTCCCTGCCGCTCCTCCGAGCATTCCCAGCGCTCCCGCCGGGCCGCCATTCCCACGGGAAGGGAAAAATCCCGCTGGAAATCCCGGATTTTCGGGATGGGATTCCTGTGGGACCCTGCTGGAACGGCCGGAATTCCTGCATTTTACCTGTCCTGGGATTCCCAGAATTCCAGGATCTTTACCTGTCCCAGAATTCCTGGATATCTTACCAGTTCCAGAATTTCTGGGTTTTACCTATTCCGAATTCCTGGAATTCCAGGATTTTTTACCTGCCCTGTAACAGCCAGAATTCCCAGATATTTGACCTGTTCCAGCATTCCCAGCATTCCCAGTTTTACCTGTCATGGAATTCTCGGCATTCCCAGTTTTACCTGTCCCAGAATTCCCAGATTTTGCCTGTCGCAGAATTCCTGGCATTCCCAGATTTACATGTCCCAGAATTCCTGGATTTTGTACCTGTCCCAGAATTCCTGGAATTCTCAGTTTTACCTGTCCCAGAATTCCTGGATTTACCTGCTCCACCATTCCCAGATTTACCTGCTCTGTCATTCCCAGATTTTACCCATCCCAGAATTCCCAGATCTACGTGTTCCAGAGTTCCCAGATTTACTGTTCCAGGATTCCCGGAATTCCCAGATTTACGTGTTCCAGAGTTCCCAGATTTGCCTGTTCCAGGATTCCCAGAATTCCCAGATTTGCCTGTTCCAGGATTCCTGGAATTCCCAGATCTACGTGTTCCAGAATTCCCGGATTTGCCTGTTCAAGGATTCCTGGAATTCCCAGATTTACATGTTCCAGAGTTCCCAGTTTTACCTGTTCCAGGATTCCTGGAATTCCCA
Source organism: Geothlypis trichas (assembly GCA_009764595.1). Classification (NCBI taxonomy): domain Eukaryota; kingdom Metazoa; phylum Chordata; class Aves; order Passeriformes; family Parulidae; genus Geothlypis; species Geothlypis trichas. The sequence goes on from CM019929.1 coordinate 99,957, forward strand.
GATCTACGTGTTCCAGAGTTCTCAGATTTACCTGTTCCAGGATTCCTGGAATTCCCGGATCTACGTGTTCCAGAATTCCCAGATTTACCCGCCCCACGATTCCCGGCATTCCCGGCCTTCCCGGATTTACCTGTCCCACAATTCCCGGCGTTCCCAGATTTACCCGCCCCACGATTCCCGGCATTCCCGGCCTTCCCGGATTTACCTGTCCCACAATTCCCGGCCTTCCCGGATTTACCTGTCCCACAATTCCCGGCATTCCCGGCATTCCCGGATTTACCTGTCCCACAATTCCCGGCATTCCCGGATTTACCTGTCCCACAATTCCCGGCATTCCTGGATTTACCTGTCCCACGATTCCCGGCATTCCCGGCATTCCCGGATTTACCCGCCCCACGATTCCCGGCATTCCCGGCATTCCCGGCATTCCCAGATTTACCTGTTGTGGAATCGGGCGCGGTGGTCGCTCAGCACCACCCCCGGGATGCTCCGGGACCTCAGGAACCTCTGGAATGACGAGGGGGGCAGGGGCTGGGACACCCCCGGCTCCCGCAGGGAAACCCCGGAGCCGGAGCTGGAGCTCTGGAGCTTCTCCAGGAGATCCTTAACCTGGAAAAACACCGGGAATGACAACGGGAATGACAATGGGAATGACGGGAATAACAGCGGGAACAACAACGGGAATGATGGGAATAACAGCGGGAATAACAATGGGAATAACAACGGGAATGACGGGAATAACAACGGGAATAATGATGGGAATGACGGGAATAACAACAGGAATAACGATGGGAATGATGGGAATGCCAAGGGGTGCCAGGATGTGGGAGCGGAGCACTGGAGCTGGAGCCCTTGAGCACATCCAGGAGATCCTTAACCTGGAAAAACACCGGGAATAACAATGGGAATAACAATGGGAATGATGGGAATGCCAGGGGGTGCTGGGATGTGGGGGAACCCCGGAGCTGGAGCTCTGGAGCATGGCCAGGAGAGCCTGAACCTGGAAAAACAATGGGAATAACAACGGGAATAACGGGAAAGACAATGGGAATGACAACGGGAATAACAATGGGAATGACAACAGGAATAACAACGGGAATAACGGGAACAATGGAAATGATGGGAATGCCAGGGGGTGCCAGGATGTGGGGAAACCCCGGAGCTGGAGCACTGGAGCGCGGTCAGGAGAGCCTGAACCTGGAAAAACAACGGGAATGACAACGGGAATAACAACGGGAATGACGGGAATAACAACGGGAATAACAGGAACAATGGGAATGATGGGAATGCCAGGGGCTGCTGGGATGTTGGGGAACCCCGTAACTGGAGCTCTGGAGCATGGCCAGGAGAGCCTGAACCTGGAAAAACAATGGGAATAACAATGGGAATGATGGGAATGACAGCGGGAATAACAACGGGAATAACAATGGGAATGACAACGGGAATAACAGGAATAACAACGGGAATAACAGGAACAATGGGAATGATGGGAATGCCAAGGGGTGCTGGGATATGGGGAAACCCCGGAGCCGGAGCTCTGGAGCACGGCCAGGAGAGCCTGAACCTGGAAAAACAATAGGAATAACAACGGGAAAAATGGGAATTCTGGATCAGCCCGAGGGGTTCTGGGATGGGGGGTTGGAATGCTGCTGGAAATCCCAGAGATTTGGGTGGAATATCCACGGAAAACGGGGAGTTTGGGATCAGCCCAGGGGGTTCTTTGGGATGGAATTCCCAGTGGGAATTTGAACTGGTTGGAAATCCCAGTGGGAATTTGGACTAATTGGAATTCCCAGTGGGAATTTGAAGCAGAGGGAATCTGGCCCACCTGGGAATCCACGGATTGGTTCCGGCGGGAGACGGGATCCGTGTGCATCCAGAGCATGGAATTGTTCATCAGGGACACCTGGAAAACAGCCAGGGGGGAAATCCGGGAAAAATCAGGGATGGGATGGGAATTCCAGGGAAAAATCAGGGATGGGGTGGGAATTCCGGGGAAAAATCAGGGATGGGGATGGGAATTCCAAGGAAAATTCAGCCCCTGGATGGGAATTCTGGGGCCTGGGTGGGAATTCCAGGCAGAAATCAGGGCTGGGAAGGAAAACTCAGGGAAAAGTCAGGGCTGAGATGGGAATTCTGGGGAAAACTCAGCTCCAGGGTTGGAATTCCAGGGAAAATCAGAGTTGGAACTGGAATTCCAGCTGAAAAATCAGGGCTGGGATAGGAATTGCAGGGAAAAAACAGCCCCAGGGGGGAATCCCAGGAAAACTCAGGCCCTGGATGGGAATTCTGGGGCCCTGGATGGGAATTCCAGGGAAAAATCTGGGCTGGGATGAGAATTCCAGGGAAAACTCTGTCCCAGGTGAGAAATCCAGGGAAAGATCAGCCCCTGGATGGGAAATTCAGGAAAAATCAGCTCCAGGGTGAGAATTCCAGCGAAAATCAGAGTTGGAATTGGAATTGCAGGTCAAAAATCGGGGCTGGGAAGAGAAATTCAGGGAAAACTTGGGAAATTCAGGGAAAACTTGGGAAATTCAGGGAAAACTCGGGAAATTCCAGGGGGAACTGAGGGAATTCCCAGGAAAGGATCCCCACGGGAGCCCCGGACCTGGCCCAGCTCCAGGAAGGCCCCGATGTTGTCCAGGAGCACCGGGAACTTCTCCTGCTCCATGTCAAACACCAGGCGCGAGCTGCCGATGTAATCAAAGGTCTCCTGGAAAAGGGAAAACCACAGAATTCCATGTGGGAATGGGAAATGGGAATGGGGAAATGGGAGAGGGGAATGGGAAAGGGGGAAAGGTAAAGGAGACTGGGGAAAAGGGGAAAAAGGAATGGGAAAGGGGAATGGGAAAAGGGGAATGGGAAAGGGGGAAAGAGAAAGGAGATTAGGGGAAAGGGGAATGGGAAAAGGAAAAGGGGAATGGGAAATGGGAATGGGGAAATGGGAGAGGGGAATGGGAAAGGGAAAAAGCAGAAAAGGGGAAAAGGAATGGGAAAGGGGAATGGGAAAAGGAAAAGGGAAAAGAAAAAGTGAAAAAGGGAAAAAGGGAAAAAGGGAAAAAGGGAAAAAGGGAAAAAGGGAAAGGGGGAATGGGGAAAGGGGAATGGGAAAAGGGAAAAGGAGGAAGGGAAAATGGGAGAAGGGAAATTGGGAAGGGGAAAGGGAAAATGGGAAAGGGGAAATGGGAAAGGGGGAAAAGGAAAAGGGGGAATAGAAAAGGAGAAAGGAAAGGGAGAAGGGAAAAGGGAATGGGGAAATGGGAATGGGGGAATGGGAAAGGGGAAAGGGGGAAAGAAGGAAAAAGGAAAAGGGGAAAGGGAAAACGGAAAAGGGGAAAGGGAAAATGGGAAAGGGCAAAGCGAAATGGGAAAGAAAAAAGGGAAAGAAGGAAAAACCAAGTAAGGAAAGGGAAAAAAATGGAAAAGAAAGAAAGAAAAAGGGAGAAAAGGGAAAAAACCAGAAACAGCCAATTGCACCCAAAATCCCAGGAACAACCCATTCCCAAGGGCTGGGATTGATCCCAAGGACTCAGGGCTGGGATCCCTGCAAATCCTGGGCTGAATCCCCTGGAATTCTGGCTCTCACCCCCTGGAAGAAGAGGACATTCCTGGGGAGCTGAGCTGACCCCAATCCCACCCAAAACCCCTGAAAGAAACCATTCCCAAGGGCTGGGATTGATCCCAAGGATTTGGGGCTGGATCCTGGGCTGGATCCCAAGGATTTGGGGCTGGATCCCAAGGATCTGGGGCTGGATCCCATGGAATTGTGGCTCTCACCCCCTGGAAGAAGACGAAGAGGACGTTCCTGGGCAGGCTCTGGGCGCCGGGGGCTCCGTGCAGGGCCTGGGCAGCCGCCAGCAGCGCCACGAAGGAGCCGACGGCGGCCTCGGCACCCGGCGCCACGTTCCAGAAAAACGAGTGGCTGTCCACCTGGGAAATGGGAAAAATGGGAAAAATAATGGGAATGTTCCAGAAAAACGAGTGGCTGTCCACCTGGAAATGGGAAAATAATGGGAATGTTCCAGAAAAACGAGTGGCTGTCCACCTGGAAAATGGGAAAAATGGGAAAAATAATGGGAATGTTCCAGAAAAACCAGTGGCTGTCCACCTGGGAAACAGGGAATGTTCCAGAAAAACCAGTGCCTGTCCACCTGGAAAACAGGGAATGTTCCAGAAAAACCAGTGGCTGTCCACCTGGAAAACGGGAAAAATGGGAAAAATAATGGGAATGTTCCAGAAAAACCAGTGGCTGTCCACCTGGGAAACAGGGAATGTTCCAGAAAAACCAGTGCCTGTCCACCTGGAAAACAGGGAATGTTCCAGAAAAACCAGTGGCTGTCCACCTGGAAATGGGAAAAATGGGAAAAATAATGGGAATGTTCCAGAAAAACCAGTGGCTGTCCACCTGGAAAATGGGAAAAATGGGAAAAATAATGGGAATGGGACAGAAAAACGAGTGGCTGTCCACCTGGAAAACAGGGAATGTTCCAGAAAAACCAGTGCCTGTCCACCTGGAAAATGGGAAAAACAGGGAATGTTCCAGAAAAACCAGTGCCTGTCCACCTGGAAAACAGGGAAAACAGGGAATGTTCCAGAAAAACGAGTGGCTGTCCACCTGGAAAATGGGAAAATAATGGGAATGTTCCAGAAAAACCAGTGGCTGTCCATCTGGAAAACAGGGAAAACAGGGAATGTTCCAGAAAAACGAGTGGCTGTCCACCTGGAAAACAGGGAAAATAATGGGAATGTTCTAGAAAAACCAGTGCCTGTCCACCTGGGAAATGGGAAAAATAATGGGAATGTTCCAGAAAAACCAGTGGCTGTCCACCTGGAAAATGGGAAAAATGGGAAAAATAATGGGAATGGGACAGAAAAACGAGTGGCTGTCCACCTGGAAAACAGGGAATGTTCCAGAAAAACCAGTGCCTGTCCACCTGGGAAACAGGGAATGTTCCAGAAAAACCAGTGGCTGTCCACCTGGAAAATGGGAAAATAATGGGAATGTTCCAGAAAAACGAGTGGCTGTCCACCTAGGAAACACCAAGAATGGGACAGGGAACACTCCTAAAGTACAATTTCCATGGGATTTTCGCATTATTTTGGTGGGATTTTTCCAGGGATTTTCATGTGGATTTTTCCATGATTTTTCTGGGGATTTTCCTGGGATTTTCCCTGGGATTTCTCCATTATCTTTCTGGGGATTTTCGTCGATTTCCATAAGATTCTCCCAGAGACGTTCCCATGATTTCCCCCATGATTTCCTCCCTGATTTTCCCCAGGATCTTCCCCAGGAATTTCCCCACGATTTTCCCAGAGATGTTCCCAGGATTTCCCCAGGATTCTTCCCATGATTTCCCCACAATTTTCCCAGATTTGTCCCAGGATTTCCCCACGATTTTCCCCACGATCTTTCCCAGACTTTTCCCAGGATTTCCCCACGATCTTTCCCAGATTAGTGCCAGGATTTCCCCACAATTTTTCCCAGGATTTCCCCGCAATTTTTCCCAGGATTTCCCCACAATTTTCCCCGGATTTCCCCACAATTTTCCCAGGATTTCCCCGCAATTTTTCCCAGGATTTCCCCGCAATTTTTCCCAGGATTTCCCCGCAATTTTCCCAGGATTTCCCCACAATTTTTCCCAGGATTTCCCCGCAATTTTCCCAGGATTTCCCCACGATTTTCCCCATGATCTTTCCCAGATTTTTCCCAGGATTTCCCCACGATCTTTCCCAGATTTGTCCCAGGATTTCCCACGATTTTCCCCATGATCTTTCCCAGAGATTTTCCCAGGATTTCCCCAGGATTCTTCCCAGGATTTCCCCGCAATTTTCCCAGATTTTTCCCCGGAATTCCCCAGGATTTCCCCACGATTTTCCCCATGATCTTTCCCAGATTTTTCCCAGGAATTCCCCAGGATTTCCCCACAATTTTTCCCAAGATTTCCCCACAATTTTCCCAGGATTTCCCCGCAATTTTCCCATGATTTCCCCACAATTTTCCCAGGATTTCCCCACAATTTTTCCCACGATTTCCCCACAATTTTTCCCAGGATTTCCCCACAATTTTTCCCACGATTTCCCCACAATTTTTCCCAGGATTTCCCCACAATTTTCCCCAGGATTTCCCCACAATTTTCCCAGGATTTCCCCACAGTTTTTCCCGGATTTTTCCCGGATTCCCACTCACCCTGGTGGCCGCCAGCACCAGGCGCTGCTCGGGCTGCAGCCGGCCCGAGGCGTTGATGGGCTGCAGGGAGCTCCAGACGTTGAAATCCAGCAGAGGATCACACACGATCTCTGGGAATGGGAAAACATTCCAGGGGTTGGGAAAACTCCCGGGGAAAACTGGGAAATCCTGAGAAAAATGGGATTTCTCTGGGAGTTTCCATGGAAAAAACAACAGGATTGGTGGGATACAGGGAGCTCCAGACGTTGAAATCCAGCAGGGGATCACACACGATCTCTGGGAATGGGAAAACATTCCAGGGGTTGGGAAAACTCCCGGGGAAAAATGGGGAATCCTGAGAAAAATGGGGAAAATGGGATTTTTCTAGGAGTTTCCATGGAAATAACAACGGGATTGGTGGGATACAGGGAGCTCCAGACGTTGAAATCCAGCAGGGGATCACACACGATCTCTGGGAATGGGAAAACATTCCAGGGGTTGGGAAAACTCCCGGGGAAAACTGAGAAATCCTGAGAAAAATGGGATTTCTCTGGGAATTTTCATGGAAATAACAATGGGATTGGTGGGATACAGGGAGCTCCAGACATTGGAATTCCCAGGATTTCCCCAGGATTTTCCCTGTGATTTTCTCATGATTTTCCCAAAGTTTTCCGAGGATTTCCCTGGGATTTTCCCAGAATTTCCCCAGGATATTCCTGTGATTTCCCAGGATTTCCTCAGGATTTCTCCAGGATGTCCCTGTGATTTTCCTGTGATTTCCCCAGGATTTCCCTGGGATTCCCCCATAATTTCTCCAGGATTCTCCCATAATTTCCCCAGGATTTCCCCATGATTTTCTTGGGTTTTTCCCTGGATTGCCCCCAGGATTTCCCCAGGATTTCCCTGTGATTTCTCCTGAATTTCCCCAGAATCTCCTCAGGATTTCCCTGTGATTTCCCCAGGATTTGGGCTGCTGACCTGGCTGATGCTGCAGCCCCAGCACTGCATTCCTGGCCCAGGTTGATGCACGACTGACCTGGGCTGATGCTGCAGCCCCAGTGCAGCCCCAGCACTGCATTACTGCCCTAGATTGATGTATTACTGCCCCTGGTTGATGCATTCTCACCCGGGTTGATGCTGAAGGCGCTCTGCAGCCCCAGTGCAGCAGCCCCAATGCATTATTGCCCATGTTGATGCACGTTTACCTGGGTTGATGCTGAAGGCGCTCTGCAGCCCCATTGCAGCCCCATTAATGCATTACTGCCCCTGGTTGATGCATTGCTCACCCGGGTTGATGCTGAAGGCGCTCTGCAGCCCCACTGCAGCCCCATTAATGCATTACTGCCCTGTGTTCATGCATTGCTCACCCGGGTTGATGCTGAAGGCGCTCTGCAGCCCCATTAATGCATTACTGCCCCATGTTCATGCATTGCTCACCCGGGTTGATGCTGAAGGCGCTCTGCAGCCCCATTAATGCATTACTGCCCCATGTTCATGCATTGCTCACCCGGGTTGATGCTGAAGGCGCTCTGCAGCCCCATTAATGCATTACTGCCCCATGTTGATGCATTGCTCACCCGGGTTGATGCTGAAGGCGCTCTGCAGCCCCATTAATGCATTACTGCCCCATGTTGATGCATTGCTCACCCGGGTTGATGCTGAAGGCGCTCTGCAGCCCCATTAATGCATTACTGCCCCATGTTCATGCATGCTCACCCGGGTTGATGCTGAAGGCGCTCTGCAGCCCCAGTGCAGCAGCCCCAATGCATTACTGCCCATGTTGATGCACGTTTACCTGGGTTGATGCTGAAGGCGCTCTGCAGCGAGCTGCGGCGCATGCAGGTGACGGTGCTGGCCGCGGCGTGCATGTGGGACTGCAGCTGCATGGCGCACAGCGGAACTGCGGCGCCGCGCCCGGCGAGTCTGGCACGTTGTGGGCTCGGAAACACTGCAACACAAATGCACAGGGACAGCACTTTGGGGAGGTTTGGATAATTTTTTGGGGTTTTTTGTGGTTTTTTTGTGGGCTTTTCCCAGAATTTTTAAGGTTTTTGATGAATTTTTGCGTGGATTTTTTTATAAATTATAATTGTTTAAAAGAAATTTTTAAAGGATTTTTTAAAGGATTTTTTCCATGGGTACTTTTTATTCCTGTTTTTTAGATGTATTTCATAGGTACTTTAAATTTGTTTAGATTTTTTTCAAGGATACTTTATATTTGTTTATTTACATTTTAGAGTTGGCCATGTTGTGGGCTCAGAAACACTGGGAACACAAACACAGCACGGGGGGCAGTGGTTTTGGGAGGGTTGGAGAAATTTTGGGGGATTTTTGTGGGTTTTTCCCAGAATTTTTAAGGTTTCCGATGAATTTTTGCATGGATTTTTCGTGGACTATAATTTGTTTTAAAGGATTTTTAAAGGATTAATATTTATTTATTTTTTCAGGATTTTTTTCATGGGTACTTTTAATTGTTTTTAGATTTTAGAGCTGGGCACGCTGTGGGCTCAGAAACACTGGGAACACAAACACAGCACAGGGGGCATCAGGATAAGGGTCCTTTTGGATATTTACTTTTATGAGATATTTATTTTTATAATATTTTTATATTTTAAGTTTTGGGCATTTTTGATGGGTTTTAAATGGATTTTTCCCAGAATCTTTAAGGTTTCCAATGAATTCTTGCACAGATTTTTGATGGATTATAATTTTTTTTTAAGTAGTTTAATTTATTTTAAAAGACTTTTTTACAGATGGTTTATACTTCTGTGTTTATATTTTATGGGCTTGTCATTAATTTTTTATTAATTTTTTGTGGAGTTTTAAAAATTTCCCATGGATTTTTTTACAGGACTTGTGACGTAAAAAATAAATAATTTTTTAAAGGGATTTGTAATGGATTTCCAATTGGATTTTTATGAACTTTAACAAACTTTCAATGGGTTTTAATGGATTTTCAATGGGTTTTCATGGTTTTAATGAATTGCAATGAATTTCAATGCATTTTCAATGGATTTTCATGGATTTAATGAATTGTAATGAATTTCAATGGATTTTCAATGGACTTTTATGGATTTAATGAATTTTAATGAATTTTCAATGGATTTTCAATGGACTTTTATGGATTTAATGACTTTTAACAAATTTTAATAGATATTCAATGGATTTTAATGGATTTCAATGCACTTTGAGAGAGGTAACAATTTTTCAACGGATTTTAATGGATTTTTACAGATTTAAAGGATTTTAATGAAGTTTCAGTAGATTTTTATAGATTTAAATGATTTTAAATTCGATTTTACTGGATTTTGCTCGGTTTTAATGAATTTTAATGAACTTTTAACAGGTTTTGAAGGTGTTTTTGCCCCACCCTGTGTTCCCCTCACCTCTTTGATGAGCTGGGTCTCGTTGGCATCCTGCAGCAGGAAAATGGGGAAGGGAAAATCCTCATAGGAGATCCCGGAGCCATCCGGGTTCCACTCGGAGCCGTTGCAGTGAGCAAACTGAGGCCCATAGGTGTCTGAATAAACACCTAAAAATTGGGGAAAAACAGTAAAAAATGGGCAAAACCAGGGCAAGAACTGTGGGCCATAGGTGTCTGAATAAACACCTGAAAAATGAGAGAAAAATGGTAAAAAATGGGCAAAAATTGGGCAAGAAATGTGGGCCGTAGGTGTCTGAATAAACACCTGAAAAATGAGAGAAAAATGGTAAAAAATGGGCAAAAATTGGGCAAGAAATGTGGGCCGTAGGTGTCTGAATAAACACCTGAAAAATGGGGAAAAATGGTGAAAAATGGGTAAAAACAGGGCAAGAAATGTGGGACATAGGTGTCTGAATAAACACCTGAAAAATTGGGGAAAAACGGTGAAAAATGGGTAAAAATTGGGCAAGAACTGACAGCTGTAGGTGTCTGAATAAACACCTGAAAAATGGTGAAAAATAGGTAAAACCAGGGTAAGAACTGTGGGCCATAGGTGTCTGAATAAACACCTGAAAAATGGGGAAAAATGGGCAAAAACAGGGCAAGAACTGAGAGCTGTAGGTGTCTGAATAAACACCTGAAAATTGGGGGAAAATGGTGAAAAATGGGCAAAAACAAGGCAAAAAATGTGGGACATAGGTGTCTGAATAAACACCTGAAAAATGGGGGAAAAACGGTGAAAAATGGGTAAAAACAGGGCAAGGACTGTGGGCCATAGGTGTCTGAATAAACACCTGAAAAATGGGGAAAAATGGTGAAAAATGGGCAAAAACAGGGCAAGAAATGTGGGACATAGGTGTCTGAATAAACACCTGAAAAATGGGGAAAAATGAGTAAAAACAGGGCAAAAACAAGGCAAGAAATGTGGGCCATAGGTGTCTGAATAAACACCTGAAAAATGGGGGGAAAATGGGCAAAAACAGGGCAAGAACTGAGAGCTGTAGGTGTCTGAATAAACACCTGAAAAATGGGGGAAAAACGGTGAAAAATGGGTAAAAACAGGGCAAGAAATGTGGGCCATAGGTGTCAGAGTAAACACCTGGGAAATGGGGATAAAACAGGGAGAAAATGGAAAAAAATGGGAAAAAAGGTGAAAAATGTGAAAAGAATTGTGAAAAAATGGGATAAAATGGAGAAAAAACAGGGGAAGAATGGGGAGGAAATGGGGAAAAAATTGGAAAAAATACTCAACAAAAAATGAGAGAAAAACAGGAAGAAACAGGGAAAATGGAGAAAAAAATCGGGAAAAATGGGGGAAAAAAAGGTGAGGAAAATGGGAAAAAACCAGAGAAAAAAGTTGGGAATTTTGCTCACCAAATCCATCGTTGGGACATTTCAATCCTGGGGAAAATCCCTGGGAAGGGGCAGGAGAGGCAGCAGCCACAGCCAGGCCTGAAATCCGGGAGGTTCCTTTCAGCTGCATCAAAACCTTCCTGGAAATGGGGAAAATAATGGGATAATTCCTGGGATTTGGGATTTATCCATGAGGAACTGAAATCTGGGATAAACCAAGGCAGTGAAGGGAAAATTCCCAGATTTTTATCTTGGGAGGGCCCAAAATGGTGGAAAACTGACAATCCTGGGAATTCCCCTCAGGTGCAGCAAAACCTCCCTGGAAAAAGGAGAACAGGGCTGGAATTTGGGATTTATCCATGAGGAACTGAAATGTGGGGATAAACCCAGGAAATAATGGAAAATCCCTTGAAAAAGGGGCTAAAATGAGGCAAAAATCAACAGGGAGCAACTTCCAGCCCTGCCTTTCCTGCTTTTCCCAGGAAAACGAGCCTCAAGTCCACCCCAAGGTTTATTTTCCCTGTTTTATTAAAATCATGGATCAACATTCCATTTATTTGGGAATAAAAACAGGAAAAGCAAAGTTTAACAAGGCCAAAAATCCCTGGAGCCCCAGGAATGCCCCGAGCACATGGAAAAGGGGATTTGATCAGGAATTTTGGGGTTCCTGATCCCGAAATTCCATTTTGGGGTTCCTGATCCCGAAATTCCCACCTGGAGAAGAGGTTCCCGTCCAGCAGGATCATGTAGGGAGGGTGGGGACCCTTGGACAGGGCCCACTCCAGGTCCTGCTCCTGCTCCACCACGTGGATCACGCCCGTGTCCCCGCTCAGCGAGGCTGGGGAGGGAAAAATGGGATCAGACCCTCGGAATTCCCAAAATTCCCGTGAAAAATCCATGGAATAGCCGGGCAGCAGGGCGAGGCAGAGGTGTGGGGTGGAAATGTGGGATTTGTCCCCTCAGAATTCCCAAAATTCCTGTGAAAAATCTATGGAATAGCCGGGCAGCAGGGTGAGGGAGAGCTGTGGGGTGGAAATGTGGGATTTGTGCCCTCAGAATTCCCAAAATTCCCTGGAAGAGCAGGGCAGGGACATGAGGGGCTCTGACGGTGCCAGCATCACCAGGAGGCTCCCTCAGACACCTCCAGCATTCCCAAATTCCCAGGAATTCCAGAATTCCTCACACTGGCAGCCGATCTGGTGGGTGGCATTGAGCAGCCCCACACCCCCAGCATTCCCAGGAATTCCCAAATTCCCAGGAATTCCCGAATTCCTCACACTGGCAGCCGATCTGGTGCGTGGCGTTGAGCAGGCGCACGCAGGGCGCCGTGTGGTTGAGGGCGATGTAAATCTTCCTGTGCACGGAGTTACCCTGGCAGGAACCTGGGAAAAATGGGAAAAAACGGGATCAGCAACTGGGAAAAACTGGGATCAGGGACTGGGAATGGGGCAGGGAAAAACGGGATCAGCGAGGGACACAGGGACCCCAAGCCAGGGGACCCCAAAAGGGCCAATGGCGACCCCGAAAGGAGAACTGGGGACCCCAAAATGAGAACTGGGGACCCCAAAAGGGGAACTGGGGACCCCAAAATGGGAATGAGGGATCCCAGAAGGGGAATTAGGGATCTCAAAGGGGAACTGGGGACCCCAAAAGCGCCCTCGGGCGGCCTCGCCCCCTTCGCTTCCCTCTGGACCCCCCAGACCGCCCCTTCCTGCTCCCCCTCAGGCCTCACCCGCCGCCAGCGCGGCCAGGAGCAGCGCGCGGAGCATTCCCAGGGAATTCCGGAGCGTTCCCAGGGAATTCCAGGCCGTTCCCATGGAATTCCGGGATATTCCCGGGGCCATTCCCCGGGCATCCCGGCCCGGCCCCGCCGCCATCACTGCCCGGACCCGCTGCACTTCCGCCATCCGGCGGAAGTGACGCAGGAGGAAGCGGTGCCGCTTCCGGGGCGGTCCCGCGGTGCCGACGTGGAGGTTCCGGGTTGCGGCCGGGCCGGGCTGGGACCATGTTGACCAAATTCGAGACCAAATCCGCGCGGGTGAAAGGTGAAAAAACCGGGAAAACCGGGAAAAACCGGGATAAAGCGGGGTTCGGGGAATGGGGAGGCGGAACTATGGGGGGAAGGTGGGATCCCATCATGGAGGGCGGGCCTGGAGCGGTTGGAGAGGGGAATGGAGGGGCCTGAGGGGATGGAGGGGATCCAGGGGGGATTTGGGGTCTGTCAGGGGGGTTTGGGATCTGATCCCAGGAGGGATTTGGGATGTGATCCCAAGAGGGATTTGGGATCTGATCCCAGGAGGGATTTGGGATCTGATCCCAGGTTTTCCCAGGTTTATTTCCAGGGTTTTCCCACAGTTATTTCTTACCCTTTCCCAGATTTATTTCCCTGGTTTATTTCCCTGGTTTATTTCCCAGGGTTTTCCCACGGTTATTTCCCACCCTTTCCCAGGTTTATTTCCCACTTTCTCCCAGGTTTATTTCCCACTCTTTTCCCAAGTTTTCCCCAAGGTTTCCCAGTTTTTTCCCCATTTTTTTTCCCAGTTTTTCCCCCTGTTTATTTCCGAGGTTTCCCCAGATTTTCCCCCACCCTTTTCCCAGGTTTTCCCCAAGTTTTTCCCAGAATTTTCCCCAGTTTTTTTCCCAGATTTTTCCCCAGTTTTTATGAGGTTTTCCCAGATTTTCTCCCACCCTTTTCCAGGTTTATTTCCCAGTTTTTCCCCATCTTTTCCCCCTTTATTTCAGGGCTGTCGTTCCACCCCAAGCGGCCCTGGGTGCTGAGCAGCCTCCACAACGGCGTCATCCAGCTCTGGGACTATCGCATGTGCACCCTCATCGACAAGTTTGATGAGCATGATGGTAAAAATGGGTTGAAAAATGGGAAAAATGGGAAAAAATTGGGAAAAAATTGGGAAAAAATTGGAAAAAATTGGAAAAAATGTAAAAATTCTGGCAAAAATCTGGGAATTCTGGGGGTTCTGGGATACCCTTGAACTCGTGCGGCTTCTGAGTTTGGCTCCAGGGCGGGAAAATTCCCAAAAAATTGGGGAAAAAAAAGTCAAAAATTTAGGAAAAAATCCAAGAAATTTAGGGGAGAATTCCTGGGAAATGGAGTAAAGAATTCCAAAGGAATTCCAAGGGATTTTTTCCCATTCCAGGGCCTGTCCGTGGCATCGATTTCCACAAGCAGCAGCCGCTCTTCGTGTCCGGGGGGGATGACTACAAAATCAAGGTGAGCCCTCCCAATTTCACCATTTTTCCCTCATTTTTTCCTTCATTTTTCCCTCATTTTTCCCCTTTTTCCCTCATTTTTTCCCTCATTTTATTCCTCATTTTTTTCCCCTATTTTTCCCATTTTTTTCGCAATTTTTTTCCCATTTTCTTCCATTCCCTCTCCCTTATTTTTCCCTTTTTCTTCCCATTTTTCCCCTGTTTTTTCCTTATTTTTCCCCCAAAAAGCAGAACCTGACAAGGGCTGCGATGATCCCTGGTCTCCTCCCCACCTCAAAATTTTTGGGAATAAAATTTGGGAATTGGGACTGAGGGACGGGAGTGAGAAACCCGCGATTAAAAATCAGATTTAAGTGAGAAAATCTTGGAATAAACGTGGAAAAAATCCTGGAAAAAAGTGGGAATTCTGTGCTGGGTTGAGCTGGGGCTGTCCTGGTCTGGAATTCCGGGAATTTTCCCTGGAATTTGCCCCTGGGATTGCAGGTGTGGAATTACAAACTGCGGCGCTGCCTCTTCACCCTGCTGGGACACCTGGACTACATCCGCACCACCTTCTTCCACCACGTGAGTCTGGGAATTCCAGGGATTTCCTGGGAATTCTGGGGGTTTTCTGGCCCCCATTCCCAGTTTTTTTCCCCATTTTTCAGGAATATCCCTGGATCCTGAGCGCCTCCGACGACCAAACCATCCGCGTGTGGAACTGGCAGAGCCGCACCTGCGTCTGGTGAGCCGGGGGGGATCCTGGGGTAAATCCTGGGATTTCTGAGATAAATCCTGGGGTAAATCCTGGGGTAAATCCTGGGATAAATCCTGGGATTCCTGGGATGATTCCTGGGATGATTCCTGGGATGATTCCTGGGATGAATCCTGGGGTAAATCCTGAGGTAAATCCTGGGATAAATCCTGGGATAAATCCTGGGGTAAATCCTGGGATAAATCCTGGGGTAAATCCTGGGATAAACCCTGGGATAAATCCTGGGATTCCTTGGGATTCTGGGATAAATCCTGGGGTAAATCCTGGGATTCCTTGGGATTCTGGGATAAATTCTGGGGTAAATCCTGGGATAAATCCTGGGATAAATCCTGGGATTCCTGGGATAAATCCTGGGGTAAATCCTGGGGTAAATCCTGGGGTAAATCCTGGGAAAAATTCTGGGGTAAATCCTGGGGTAAATCCTGGGATTCCTTGGGATTCTGGGATAAATCCTGGGATAAATCCTTGGGATTCCTGGTGTTTTCATGGAATTCTGTCCCGTTTTTGGGGCTCAGTGTCCTGACAGGGCACAACCACTACGTGATGTGTGCTCAGTTCCACCCCAGCGAGGACCTGGTGGTGTCGGCCAGCCTGGACCAGACTGTGAGGGTGTGGGATATATCTGGTGAGAGAAATGGGAAAATCCATGGAAAAATGGGAAAAACTGGGAATGGGAATGGGTGTAAGATGGACCAGACCGTCAGGGTGTGGGATATATCTGGTGAGAGAAATGGGAAAAACTGGGAAAATCCAGGGAAAAAATGGGAAAAAATGGGAATGGGAATGGGATGGACCAGACCGTCAGGGTGTGGGACATTTCTGGTGAGAGAACTGGGAAAAACTGGGAAAAATGGGAATGGGAATGGGATGGACCAGAGTGTCAGGGTGCGGGATATATCAGGTGAGAGAATTGGGAAAAACTGGGGAAATCCATGGGAAAACTGGAATGGGTGTGGGTGTGGGACATCTCTGGTGAGGAATCCCAAAACAATCCTGGGACAGTCGGGAATGAGGGGCTGGAAAAGGGAATGGAGAATCCTGAGGGGGATCCAGGGGGAATTTGGGATTTTCCAGGGGGGATTTGGGATCTGATTCCAGGGAACGGGGCAGTACAGGAGGGAACGGCCTGGAGCTGTGCCAGGGCTGGAAATTTGGGATGATTTTTCCATGGAAAAAGGGTTGGGAAGTGCTGGAATGGGGCTCAGGGAGGGCTGGATCCCCATCCCTGCGGGGAATCCCTGGAGAGGGAAAAACGGGGGGGAAAAAACCCCTTGGGATTGCTGGATCTGGGTGATGATTCCTGGGGTTTTCCCTTGGTTTTCCATGGATTTTCCTGGATTTTTCCTGGATTTTTCCGGGTTTTTTCCTTGTGCAGGGCTCCGGAAGAAGAACCTGTCCCCCGGGGCCGTGGAGTCGGACGTGCGCGGCATCACCGGCGTGGATCTGTTCGGCACCACCGACGCCGTGGTCAAACACGTGCTGGAGGTGCCTGGAGCTCCTGAATCCGTGGGGAATCCGTGGGAAATCCATGGGGAATAGCAGGAAATCCATGGGGAATCCATGGGAAATCTGTGGGAATTCTACGGGGAATCCATGGGGAATCTGTGGGAAATGGCAGGAAATCCATGGGGAATCCATGGGAAATCCATGGGAATTCTATGGGAAATGGCAGGAAATCCATGGGGGATCCATGGGAAATCCGTGGGAATTCTATGGGAAATGGCAGGAAATCCATGGGGGATCCATGGGAAATCCATGGGAATTCTATGGGAAATGGCAGGAAATCCGTGGGGGATCCATCCGTGGGAAATGCATTGGAAATCCATTGGAAATCTGTAGGAATGTGTGGGAAATGCCTGGGAAAACCATGGGGGATCTGTGGGGAATCCTTGGGAAATCCCTTGGAATTCTGGGGGAAGTCCATGGGAAATGCATTAGAAATCCATGGCAAACCCATTGGAAACCCATTGGAAATCCATTGGAATTCTGTGGAAAGTGGCAGGAAACCCGTAGGGAATCCATGGAGGATCCATGAGAAACGTGTGGGAAATCCATTGGAATTCTGTGGGAAATCCCTTGGAAATCTGTGGGAAATGGCCGGAAAATCCATGGGAAATCCATGAGGAATCCATTGGAAATCCATGGTGGGGGATCCATGAAAATCCCTTCACGCTCCAATCCCTGTCCTGGGAGGGGGAAGATTCCAGAAGGATTTTCCTGCTTTTTCCCCATTCCTTGGGTTTTTCCCCAATTCCTCTCATTTTCCCATGGATTTTCCCCATTCCCATCCCTTTTTCCATGGATTTTCCGTGGATTTTCCCTGGATTTCTTCCCTGATTCCTGGGATTTTCCAGGGCCATGACCGTGGGGTGAACTGGGCCGCCTTCCACCCGTCCATGCCCCTCATCGTGTCCGGCGCCGACGACCGCCAGGTCAAGATCTGGAGGATGAATGGTGAGGAAAAAACGGGAAAAAATGGGAAAAACTGGGAAAAACCAGGAAAAAGGCTTGGGATTCTACTAGGGATGGGTAAAAGTGGGAAGCCCCCCCATTCCTGCCCTTTTCCTGCTTTTTCTCCCCAATCTTGGGGAGCTTTTTCCTCCCCATCCTTTCCATTTTTCAGGGTTTTTTCTTCCCCCATTCCTCCTTTTTTCCCAGGGTTTTCCCCCATTCTCTCATTCTCCTGCTGCTTTTCCCCATCCCATGAATGGTTTTTCCCTTTTTCACTGGATTTTCCCTCAAATCCCACACAATCCAAGCAGTGGGAGGTGGCCACATGCCAGATTAGTTTTTCCCTTTCTGGGGTGGTTTTTTCCCATTTTCCCGTTGTTTCTCCCCATTCCCTTGGGGTCTCTCCCCATTCCCTTGCTATTTTTCCCTATTCCATGAATTTTTTCCCATTTCTCTGGGATTTTTTCCCTGGATTTTCCCAGAATCCAAGCCATGGGAGGTGGCCACATGCAGGGCTGCGTTCTCCCTTCCTCAGATATTTCTTTCCCATTTCCCATCATTTCTCCCCATTTCCCTGGGTTCTCTCCCCCTTCCTTTGCTGTTTCTCCCCATCCCATTCATTTTTTCCCCGTTTTCCCGGGATTTTTCCCCGGATTTTCCCAGAATCCAAGGCCTGGGAGGTGGACACGTGCCGGGGCCACTACAACAACGTTTCCTGCGCCGTTTTCCACCCGCGCCAGGAGCTGATCCTCAGCAACTCGGAGGACAAGAGCATCCGCGTGTGGGACATGTCCAAGCGGTCGGTGCCCCCCGGGACCCTCGGGAATGCTGGGAATTCCCAGGATTTCTGGAATTCCAGGATTTTATTTTTTCCCCTGCCTTTCAGGACCGGAGTCCAAACGTTCCGGCGCGACCACGACCGGTTCTGGGTGCTGGCGGCGCATCCCAACCTCAACCTGTTTGCTGCTGGTGAGCCCCGGAATTCCAGCTGGGAATTCCCAGATTCCAGCTGGGAATTCCCAAACACCCTTAGGAACCCCAAGGGTACAGCTGGGAATCCCCAAATTCCGGCTGGGAATCCCCAAATTCCGGCTGGGAATCCCAAACACCCTTAGGAACCCCAAGGTTACAGCTGGGAATCCCCAAATTCCGGCTGTGGATCCCCAGATTCCAGCTGGGAATCCCCAAATTCCGGCTGGGAATCCCCAAATTCCGGCTGGGAATTCCCAGATTCCGTCTGGGAATCCCAAAACACCCTTAGGAACCCCAAATTCCAGCTGGGAATCCCGAAATTCCAGCTGGGAATCCCAAAACACCCTTAGGAACCCCAAGGTTACAGCTGGGAATTTCCAAATTCCGGCTGGGAATTCCCGGATTCCGGCTGGGAATCCCCAAACACCCTTAGGAACCCCAGGGTTACAGCTGGGAATGGCAAAATTCCAGCTGGGAATGGCCAAATTCCAGCTGGGAATTCTCAAATTCCAGCTGGGATACTCTGAAATACCCTCAGGAACTCCAGATTTCTGCAGGAGGCCCAGATTCCAGGTGGAATTCCTGGTGTTTTTCCCTGGAATTCCCGGTGTTTTTCCCTGGAATTCCGGCTATAATTCCGGGTGTTTTTCCTTGGAATCCCGGCTGTAATTCCGGGTGTTTCTCCCTGCCCAGGGCACGACGGGGGCATGCTGGTGTCCAATTCCCTTTTCTCTCCTGCATTCTCATCCCAAATTCCCGTTGTAATTCTGGGTGTTTTTCCCTGTAATTCCGGGTGTAATTCCTGGTGTTTTTCCCTGTAATTCCGGCTGTAATTCCCGGTGTTTTTTCCTGGAATTCCCAGTGTTTTTCCCTGTAATTCTGGGTGTAATTCCTGGTGTTTTTCCCTGGAATCCCGGCTGTAATTCCGGGTGTTTTCCCCTGTAATCCCAGCTGTAATTCCCATTGTTTCCCCGCCCAGGGCACGACGGGGGCATGCTGGTGTTCAATTCCCTTTTCTCTCCCCCATTCCCATCCCAAATTCCCGCTGTCATTCTGGGTGTTTTTCCCTGTAATTCCGGGTGTTTTTCCCTGGAATTCCCGCTGTCATTCTGGGTGTTTTTCCCTGTAATTCCGGGTGTTTTTCCCTGGAATTCTGGCTGTAATTCCGGGTGTTTTTCCCTGTAATTCCGGCTGTAATTCCGGGTGTTTTTCCCTGGAATTCCCGGTGTAATTCCCATTGTTTCCCCGCACAGGGCACGACGGGGGCATGCTGGTGTTCAAGCTGGAGCGGGAGCGGCCGGCGCTGGCCGTGCACGGCAATTCCCTGTTCTACGTCAAGGATCGGTTCCTGCGGCAGCTCGACTTCGGCAGCTCCCGCGACGTGGCCGTCATGCAGCTGCGCAGGCACGGGGACCCTGGATCCCAAAATCCACCCCAAAATCCAGCCCTAAATCCATCCCGAAATCCACCCCGAAATCCCCGAAATCCACCCGAAAATCCACCCCAAAATCCAGTCCTAAATCCCTGAAATCCACCCCGAAATCCACCCCGAAATCCAGCCCTAAATCCATCCTGAAATCCAGCCCTAAATCCACCCCTGGATCCCCGAAATCCACCCCAAAATCCAGCCCTAAATCCCTGAAATCCAGCCCTAAATCCATCCTGAAATCCAGCCCTAAATCCACCCCGAAATGTATCCCGAAATCCCTGAAATCCATCCCAAAATCCACCCCTAAATCCCTGAAATCCATCCTGAAATCGATCCCAAAATCCCTGAAATCCACCCCGAAATCCACCCCGAAATCCACCCCGAAATCCCTGAAATCCACCCTGAAATCCATCCTGAAATCCCTGAAATCCACCCCGAAATCCCTGAAATCTACCCCAAAATCCACTGCAAACTCCACCCCAAAATCCCCCCCAAAATCCCCCCCCGAAATCCACCCCAAAATCCCTGAAATCCACCTCAAAATCCACCCTGAAATCCCTGAAATCCATCCCAAGATCCATCTCAAAATCCATCTTAAAATCCACCCCAAAATCCCTGAAATCTATCTGAAAATCTATCCCAAAATACCTGAAATTCATCCCGAAATCCATCCCAGAATCCCCACCGAGACCCTTGAAATCCACCCTGAAATCCATCCCAAAATCCACCCCAAACTCCACCTTAAAATCCATCCCAAAATCTCTGAAATCCGCCCCAAAATCCATCCTAAAATCCATCCCAAAATCCACCCCATATTCCACCCTAAAATCCATCCCAAAATCCCTGAAATTCCATCCTAAAATCCATCCCAAACTCCACCCTAAAATCCATCCCAAAATCTCTGAAATCCACCTTGAAATCCATCCCAAAATCCACCCCAAACTCCACCTTAAAATCCATCCCAAAATCTCTGAAATCCACCCTAAAATCCATCCCAAACTCCACCCTAAAATGCACCCCAAAATCCCTGAAATTCCACCCTAAAATCCATCCCAAAATCCCTGAAATTCCACCCTAAAATCCATCCCAAAATCCCTGAAATTCCACCCTAAAATCCATCCCAAAATCCCCCAAATCCATCCCAAATTCCCATTTTTCCCTTTCCAGCGGCTCCAAGTTCCCGGTGTTCAGCATGAGCTACAACCCAGCAGAGAATTCCGTGCTGCTCTGCACCGTGAGTCCCAAAATCCCAAAATCCCAAAATCCCCCAAATCCCCGACTCTGGGGGAAATCCCTCAAATCCCTGATTTTTGGGGGAGAAAATCCCTCAAAACCCTGATTTTTTGGGGAAAAAATCCCTGAAATCTCTAATTTTTTGGGAGAAAAATCCCTCAAATCCCTGATTTTTTTGGGAGAAAAATCCCTCAAATTCCTGATTTTTTGGGGGAGAAAATCCCTCAAATCCCTGATTTTTAGGGGAGAAAATCCCTCAAATCCCTGATTTTTTTGGGGAAAAAATCTCTCAAATTCCTGATTTTTTGGGGCAGAAAATCCCTGAAATCCCTGATTTTTTTTGGGGAAAAAATCTCTCAAATCCCTGATTTTTTTGGGGAAAAAATCCCTCAAATTCCTGATTTTTTGGGGGAAAAGTCTCTCAAATTCCTGATTTTTTGAGGGAGAAAATCCCTGAAATCCCTGATTTTTGGGGGCAAAAATCTCTCAAATTCCTGATTTTTTGGGGGGAAGATCCCTCGAATCCTTGCTTTTTTTGGGATGGGAAAAATCCCTCAAATCTCTGAATTTTTGGGGAAAAATCTCTCAAATCCCTGAATTTTTTGGGGGAAAAATCCCTCAAATCTCTGAGTTTTGGGGAGGAAAATCCCAATCCCTCAAATTCCACTTTTTTGGGGTGGGGAGGAATCTCTCAAATCTCACATTTTCTTTAATGGGAAAATCCCTTAAATTCCTCCTTTTCCTGAGGAAAAAGTCCCTTAAATGCCGTGGTTTTTTTGGGAAAATCCCTTAAATTCCACTTTTTTTTGTGGGGAAAAAAACCCCTTAAATGCCTCCTTTTCCTGAGGAAAAAGTCCCTTAAATTCCATGGGTTCTTGTGGGGAAAATCCCTTAAATTCCATGGGGTTTTTTTGGGGAAAAAATCCCTTAAATTCCTCCTTTTCCTGAAGAAAAAATCCCTTAAATTCCATTTTTTTCGGGGGAAAATCCCTTAAATTCAATTTTTTTTTTGTAGGGAAAAAAACCCCTTAAATCCCACGGGGTTTTTTTGGGGAAAAAACCCCTCCAACTCTGATTTTTTGGGGCAGAACCCCTAAAATTCCCCGTTTTTCTCCCGCAGCGAGCCAGCAACCTGGAGAACAGCACCTACGACCTGTACAGCATCCCCAAGGATGCAGATTCCCAAAATCCCGACGGTGGGTGTGCCCAGAAATCCCAAAATTCCCAAATTCCCAAATTCCCATCCCTCCCTTTCTTATCCCCTTTATTTATCCCATTTTTTCCCCCTCAAATTTTGCTTTTTCCCCGCATTTTTCCCCTTTAAAAAATTCAAACTTTTCCAGCTTTCCCCTTTAAAAAATTCAAATTTTTCCAGCCCCCCATCCATATTTTATCAGGAATTCTCCTTTCCCTTCCCAAATTTTTCCTCCCAGCTGGAGATTTCCTGGCTCTGTCCAAACTTGATGGATTTTTGGGACGTTTCACCCACCAAAAAACCCTTTAAAAGTGACAATCCCAGGAATTATTTTGTTTTTTTCCCTTTCCTGGCAAATCCCACTCGATTGTTTGATTTTTTAAGGGGGGAATTTACGGTTCCAAGCCTTGATTTAATGGGATGAAAACTCCCAAATTATTGGGTTTTTGGAAATCCCAGCTGCTCCCCCTGCCAGGGAGCAATGATGGATTTGGGGCCTTTTCCAGGGATTTATGGATTCTGCAGGAATATTTCCCTGCTGGGGTGGATTTGGAGGGGAAAAAGAATAAAAATCGATTTTTTTGGGAAGTTTTTCCAGCTGGGATATTGGGAAGATCAATCAAATGCCTGGATTTGATGGAGGAGCAGCTGGGTCCCAAAAAAAAAATGAGGGAAAAAGGAAAATTCTGCAGCCAGAGGAGAGAAAAGGGCCCGGCCTTGGGAAGGGTTTGGGGGCAAAACCTTCAAATCTCTGAGTTTTGGGAAAATTCTGTTTAATCCCTGAGTTTTTGAGGAAAATCCCTTAAATCCCTGACTTTTTTTGGGAAAAATCCTCTCAGATTCCACATTTTTGAGGGGAGAAATCCCTGAAATTCCACTTTATTTTTTTGAACAATTTCTCAAATTCCACAGTTTTATCTGGGGTTGATCCTGGGTTTATCTGGGGTTGATCCTGGGCTGGGGTTGATCCCAGGTTTATCTGGGGTTGATCCTGGGTTTATCTGGGGTTGGTCCTGGGCTGGGGTTGATCCCAGGTTTATCTGGGGTTGATCCTGGGTTTATCTGGGGTTGATCTCGGGTTGATCCCGGCCGGATTCCCGGTTTGATCTTGGGTTTATCTGAGGTTGATCTGGGCTTGATCCCAGGTTTATTCGGGATTTATCCCGGGTTGATCCTGGCTGGATTCTGGAGTTTATCCTGGGTTTATCTGGGGTTGATCCCAGGTTTTTCCGGGGTTTATCCTGCGTTGATCCCGGGTTTATCTGGGGTTGATCCTGGGCCGGGGTTGCTCCCAGGTTTATCTGGGGTTGATCCCGGGTTTATCTGGGCTTGATCCCAGGTTTATCTGGGGTTGATCCTGGCTGGATTCCAGGGTTGACCTGGGGTTGATCCTGGCCGGATTCCCGGTTTGATCCCGGGTTTATCTGAGGTTGATCTGGGGTTGATCCCAGGTTTATCCTGGGTTGATCCCGGGTTTATCTGGGGTTGATCCTGGGCAGGGGTTGATCCTGGGTTTATCTGGGGTTGATCCCGGGTTTATCTGGGGTTGATCCTGGGCCGGGGTTGATCCCGGGTTTATCCTGGGTTTATCCGGGGTTGATCCCGAGTTGATCCCGGTCGGATTCCCGGTTTGATCCTGGGTTGATCCTGGGTTTATCTGGGGTTGATCCCAGGTTTATCCCGGGTTGATCCCGGTTGGATTCCGGGGTTGTTCCCGGTTTGATCCTGGGTTGATCCTGGGTTTATCTGGGGTTGATCCTGGGCCGGGGTTGATCCTGGGTTGATCTGAGGTTGATCCCGGGTTTATCTGGGGTTGATCCAGGGTTGATGCCGGGTTTATCTGGGGTTGATCCTGGCTGGATTCTGGAGTTTATCCTGGGTTTATCTGGGGTTGATCCCGGGTTTATCCCGGGTTGATCTGGGGTTGATCTTGGCTGGATTCTGGGGTTAATCCTGGGTTGATCCCGGTCGGATTCCCGGTTTGATCCCGGTTTGATCCTGGGTTGATCCTGGGTTTATCCTGGGTTTATCTGGGGTTGATCTCGGGTTTATCTGGGGTTTATCCTGGGTTGATCCGGGGTTGATCCCGGTTTGATCCTGGGTTTATCTGGGGTTGATCCTGGGTTGATCTGGGTTTATCCGGGGTTGATCCGGGGTTGATCCCGGGTTTATCTGGGGTTGATCCCAGGTTTATCTGGGATTGATCCTGGGTTTATCCTGGGTTTATCCGGGGTTGATCCCGGGTTTATCTGGGGTCGATCCCGGTCTGATTCCCGCTTTGATCCCGATTTTTTTGGGATGGCAGCTCCGGAGGGGAAGCGCTCCTCGGGGCTCACGGCCGTGTGGGTGGCGCGGAACCGATTCGCTGTCCTGGACAGGATGCACTCGGTGAGATCCCGGGAAAAAACGGGAAAAACAGGGAAAAATGGGAAAAAAACTGGAAATCAGGATAATGGGATGGGATCCAGGGGGGCCCGATCCCAAAGAAAAAGGGTTGGAAAAGTGGGAGATTGGGATAATGGGGGATGAGATCCAGGGGGTGCTGATCCCAAAAAGGGGCTGGGATTGAGATAACAGGGATTGGATCCAGGAGGGCCTGATCCCAATGGGAAAAGGGTTGGGAAATTGGGATAATGGGGATTTGGATAATGGGGATTGCATCCAGAGAAACCTGATCCCAAAAAAAAAGGGTTGGGAAAACCAGGAATGGGGCTGGAGCAGCTGGAAAAGGGAATGGAGAATCCTGAGGGGAACGGCCTCGAGCTGTGCCAGGGCTGGAAATTTGGGATGATTTTTCCATGGGAAAAGGGTTGGGAAGCATCAGAAGGGGCTCAGGGAGGGTTGGATCCCCAACCCCAAGGGGTTCCTGGGATTTGGGTTGGGTTTGATGCTTTTCCAACCTCCAAAATCCCAGAATTCCAGGAAAACCCCAATTCCCAACCCACCTCTTTGTGCTCCCTCAAGGAAAGGGGGAAAATCCTGGAAAAACCCAACTCTGCTTCAGCCCAAAGGGCACAAAAACCTCCCTGCCTTCCCTAAAAACCCCAAAATCTGGGATTTCCCCCTAAAATCCGGGAATTCTCTTCCCGGGGGCAGATCCTGATCAAGAACCTGAAGAACGAGATCACCAAGAAGGTTCCAGTTCCCAACTGTGATGAGATTTTCTACGCGGGCACCGGGAACCTGCTGCTGAGGGACTCCGACTCCATCACCCTCTTCGACGTCCAGCAGAAGAGGTGGGAACTTTCTGGGAATTTTCCAGGAATTTTCTGGGAATTCTGCACCTAAAATCTGCTTTTTCTGCTCCAAATCCTGGTTTTTTCATTCCAAATCCTGGTTTTTTTCCCCCTAAATTCCTTTTTTTTTCCTCCCTAAATCCCTTTTTTTTTCTCCTCTAAATCCCATTTTTTCCACCCTAAATCCCCTTTTTTTTTCCACCTTAAATCCTGGTTTTTTCTCCCCTGAATCTCTTTTTTTTTTTTACCTTAAATCCCACTTTTCTTGCCCCAAATCCTGCTTGTTCCTGTGGAAAGCTTGGAAAGGCTGGAGAAGGGATCTGCTGGGTTTATTTGGGATCTGCTGGGGTTTATTTGGGATCTGCTGGGTTTATTTGGGATCTGCTGGGTTTATTTGGGATCCACTGGGGTTTTTGGGATCTGCTGGGGTTATTTGGGATCCTGGGCGTGGATTTTGGGCCATGGCCTGATCCCGGATCCGGGGTTTTTCCAGGACTTTGGCCTCGGTGAAGATCTCCAAGGTGAAGTACGTGATCTGGTCGGCCGACATGTCCCACGTGGCGCTGCTGGCCAAGCACGGTGAGCAAGGGGGGAAAATTCCCATTCCCATCCTTGTTCCCATCCCCATTCTCATCCCCATTCCCATCCCTGTTCCCATCCCTGTTTCCATTCACATCTCCATTCCCATCCCCATCCCTGCTCCCATTCCCGTCCCCATCCTGATCCTTATTCTCATTCCCATTCCTGTAATTCCCATTCTTGTTCCCATTATTCCCATTCCCATCATTCTCACAATCCTCACTATCCCAGTTCCCATCCTGATCTCCCTTCTCATTCCCATTCCTGTAATTTCCATTATTCCCATTCCCATAATTCCCACAATCCCTCTTATTCCCATTCTCCATCCCCGTTCCCATCTCCATTCCCATCCTTATCTCTGTTCTCATTCCCATTCCTGTAATTTCCATTATTCCCATTCCCATAATTCCCACAGTCCCCATTATCCCCATTCCCATCCTGATCCCCATTTTCCATCCCCATTCCCATCCTGATCTCCCTTCTCATTCCCATTCCTGTAATTTCCATTATTCCCATAATTCCCACAATCCCTCTTATTCCCATTCCCATCCTGATCCCCATTCTCCATCCCCGTTCCCATCTCCATTCCCATCCTTATCTCTGTTCTCATTCCCATTCCTGTAATTTCCATTATTCCCATTCCCATAATTCCCACAATCCCTCTTATTCCCATTCCCATCCTGATCCCCATTCTCCATCCCCATCCCATCCTGATCTCTGTTCTCATTCCCATTCTCATTCCCATTATTCCCATCCCCATTATTCCCATCCCAATCCCTGCTGTCATCCCAATCCCTGTTCTCATTCCAAATCCTGTAATTCTTGTCATTCTCTCATTCCCATTATTTCTGTCATTCCCGTCATTCCTGGGTTCCTGCTGTTCCCATCATTCCCGTAATTCTCTCATTCCCGTTATTCCCTGCATTTCCCTCATTCCCCTGTTCCTGTATTTCCCTGCAATTCCCATCATTCCTGGGTTCTTATAATTCCCATCATTCCCTGCAATCCCTGCAATTCCCTGGGTTCCTGCTGTTCCCATCATTCCCTCATTCCTACTCTTCCCATCATTCCCGTTATTCCCTGCAATTCCCTCATTCCCCCGTTCCCCCTGTTCCTGTAATTCCCTGCAATTCCCATCATTCCTGGGTTCCTGTAATTCCCTGCAATCCCTGCAATTGCTGCAATTCCCTGGGTTCCTGCTGTTCCCATCACTCCCTCATTCCTACTCTTCCTATCATTCCCGGAATTCTCTCATTCCCGTTATTCCCTGCAATTCCCTCATTCCCCCGTTCCCCCTCTTCCTGTAATTCCCTGCAATTTCCATCATTCCTGGGTTCCTGTAATTCCCTGCAATCCCTGCAATTGCTGCAATTCCCTGGGTTCCTGCTGTTCCCATCACTCCCTCATTCCTACTCTTCCCATCATTCCCATTATTCCCTGCAATTCCCTCATTTCCCCATTTCCTCTGTTCCTGTAATTCCCTGCAATTCCCATTATTCCTGGGTTCCTGTAATTCCCTGTAATTCCCTGCAATCCCTGCAATCCCTGTAATTCCCTGGGTTCCCACTGTTCCTGTCATTCCCTCATTCCTACTCTTCCCATCATTTCCGTTATTCCCTGCAATTCCCTCATTCCCCCGTTCCCTCTGTTCCTGTATTTCCCTGCAATTCCCATCATTCCTGGGTTCCCGTAATTCCCTGCAATCCCTGCAATTGCTGCAACTCCCTGGGTTCCTGCTGTTCCCATCATTCCCTCATTCCTACTCTTCCCATCATTCCCGTTATTCCCTGCAATTCCCTCATTCCCCCGTTCCCCCTGTTCCTGTAATTCTCTGCAATTCCCATCATTCCTGGGTTCCCGTAATCCCTGTCATTCCCTGCAATCCCTGCAATTCCCTGGATTCCTGCTGTTCCCATCATTCCCTCATTCCTACTCTTCCCATCATTCCCGTTATTCCCTGCAATTCCCTCATTCCCCCGTTCCCCCTGTTCCTGTTATTCCCTGCAATTCCCTCATTCCCCCATTCCCTCTGTTCCTGTAATTCCCTGCAATTCCCATCATTCCTGGGTTCCCGTAATTCCTGTCATTCCCTGCAATCCTTGCAATTCCCTGGGTTCCCGCTGTTCCTGTCATTCCCTCGTTCCCACCGCTCCCATCGTTTCCTCATTCCCACCATTCCCTCCGTTCCCATAACTCCCATTATTCCTGTCATTCCCATCAATTCCCATCTTTCCCTGCAATCCCTGCAATTCCCTGGGTTCCCACTGTTCCTGTCATTCCCTCATTCCCGCCGCTCCCATCGTTTCCTCATTCCCGCCATTCCCTCCGTTCCCATAACTCCCGTCATTCCCATCAATTCCCGGTTTTCCCTGCGTGCATTCCCAGCCATCCTGATCTGTAACCGGAAGCTGGAGTCGCTGTGCCAGATCCACGAGAACATCCGGGTCAAGAGCGGCGCCTGGGACGAGAGCGGCGTCTTCATCTACACCACCAGCAACCACATCAAATACGCCGTCACCTCGGGGTCAGCCGCGCTCCGGGGACGGGGATTGTCAGCGGGAATTGTCACCGGGATGGGCGGGAATTGTCACTGGGAATTGTCACCGGGATGGGCGGGAATTGTCACTGGGAATTGTCACCGGGATGGGCGGGAATCGTCACTGGGATGGGCGGGAATTGTCACTGGGATGGGCAGGAATTGTCACCGGGAATTGTCACCGGGATGGGCAGGAATTGTCACCGGGAATTGTCACCAGGATGGGCAGGAATTGTCACCGGGATGGACGGGAATTGTCACTGGGAATTGTCACCGGGATGGGCGGGAATTGTCACCGGGATGGGCGGGAATTGTCACTGGGAATTGTCACCGGGATGGGTGGGAATTGTCACCAGGAATTGTCACTGGGATGGGCGGGAATTGTCACTGGGAATTGTCACCGGGATGGACGGGGATTGTCACCGGGATGGGTGGGAATTGTCACCGGGATGGGCAGGGATTGTCACCGGGATGGGCGGGGATTGTCACCAGGATGGGCGGGAATTGTCACTGGGAATTGTCACTGGGAATTGTCACCGGGATGGGCAGGAATTGTCACCGAGATGGGCGGGAATTGTCACCGGGATGGGCGGGAATTGTCACTGGGATGGGCAGGAATTGTCACTGGGAATTGTCACTAGGGTGGACAGGAATTGTCACTGGGAATTGTCACTGGGATGGGCGGGAATTGTCACCGGGACGGGCAGGGATTGTCACTGGGAATTGTCACTGGGATGGACAGGAATTGTCACTGGGAATTGTCACTGGGATGGGTGGGAATTGGCACTGGGATGGGCAGGAATTGTCACCGGGATAGGAGGGAATTGTCACTGGGATGAGCGGGAATTGTCACCGGAATGGGCGGGAATTTCTTGGGATGGGCAGGAGTTCTCTGGGAGCTCACAAGGAATTCCCTGGGATGGCCGGGAATTCTCACCAGGAATGTCCCCCCAAACTCCCCGGAATGGTTGGGAATTGTCACTGGGAATGTCCCCCTGGAACTCCCCGGGATGGTCAGGAATTCTCACTGGGAATTCTCACCGGAATTCCATGGGGTGGCTGGGAATTCTCACTGAGAGTGTTCCCCTGGAATTCCCCAGGATGGTCAGGAATTCTCACTGAGAATTCTCACCGGAAATTCTCACCAGAATTCCATGGCATGGCTGGGAATTCCCTGGGGTGGCTGGGAATTCTCACTAGGAATATGCCCCCAAAATTCCCCGGGATGTCTGGGAATTCTCCCTGGGAATTCTCACCGGGAATGTCCCCTCTGCCATGACAGGGACCACGGGATCATCCGCACGCTGGACCTGCCCATCTACGTGACGCGCGTCAAGGGCAACAACGTTTACTGCCTGGACCGCGAGTGCCGGCCCCGCGTGCTCACCATCGACCCCACCGAGTTCCGCTTCAAACTCGCCCTCATCAACAGGAAATACGACGAGGTCGGGAACAAACCTGGGAGTGGGGAAAAGTGGGAAAAAATGGGGTTTGAAATGAGGGAAGAGTGGGGTTGGGAATGGCAGATCAAAATCAGGAATGCCGGCCCCGCGTGCTCAGCATCGACCCCACCGAGTTCTGCTTCAAACTCGCCCTCATCAACAGGAAATACGACGAGGTCAGGAAATCCAGGAATGGGAGGAAATCTGGGATTGGGAATGGTGGAGAAATGGGGTTGGGAATGAGGGAAAAGTGGGGTTGGGAATGGTGGAGAAATGCGGGTGAGCCCCACGTGCTCAGCATCAACCCAATGAGTTCCGCTTCAAACTCGCCCTCATCAACAGGAAATACAACGAGGTCAGGAACAAACCTGGGAGTGGAGAAAAATGGGGGAAAATGGGGTTTGAAATGAGGGAAGAGTGGGGTTGGGAATGGCAGATCAAAATCGGGAATGCCGGCCCCCCATGCTCACCATCGACCCCACCGAGTTCAGGTTCAAACTCGCCCTCATCAACAGGAAATACGACGAGGTCAGGAAATCCAGGAATGGGAGGAAATCTGGGATTGGGAATGGTGGAGGAATGGGGTTGGGAATGAGGGAAAAGTGGGGTTGGGAATGGTGGGGAAATGCGGGTGAGCCCCACGTGCTCAGCATCAACCCAATGAGTTCCGCTTCAAACTCGCCCTCATCAACAGGAAATACGACGAGGTCGGGAATCAACCTGGGAGTGGGGAAAAATGGGAAAAAATGGGGTTTGAAATGAGGGAAGAGTGGGGTTGGGAATGGCAGATCAAAATCAGGAATGCTGGCCCTGTGTGCTCACTATCGACCCCACCGAGTTCCGCTTCAAACTCGCCCTCATCAACAGGAAATACGACGAGGTTGGGAATAAACCTGGGAGTGGGGAAAAATGGGAAAAAATGGGGTTTGAAATGAGGGAAGAGTGGGGTTGGGAATGGCAGATCAAAATCGGGAATGCCGGCCCCGCGTGCTCAGCATCGACCCCATTGAGTTCAGGTTCAAACTCGCCCTCATCAACAGGAAATACGACGAGGTCAGGAAATCCAGGAATGGGAGGAAATCTGGGATTGGGAATGGTGGAGAAATGGGGTTGGGAATGAGGGAAAAGTGGGGTTGGGAATGGTGGAGAAATGCGGGTGAGTCCTATGTGTTCAGCATCGACCCAATGAGTTCAGGTTCAAACTCGCCCTCATCAACAGGAAATACGACGAGGTCGGGAACAAACCTGGGAGTGGGGAAAAGTGGGAAAAAATGGGGGAAAATGGGGTTTGAAATGAGGGAAGAGTGGGGTTGGGAATGGCAGATCAAAATCGGGAATGCCGGCCCCGCGTGCTCACCATCGACCCCATTGAGTTCAGGTTCAAACTCGCCCTCATCAACAGGAAATACGACGAGGTCGGGAAATCCAGGAATAGGAGGACATCTGGGATTGGGAATGGTGGAGGAATGGGGTTGGGAATAAGGGAAAAGTGGGTTTGGGAATGGTGGAGAAACGCGGGTGAACCCCCACGTGCTCAGCATCAACCCAATGAGTTCAGGTTCAAACTCGCCCTCATCAACAGGAAATACGACGAGGTCAGGAATAAACCTGGGAGTGGGGAAAAGTGGGAAAAAATGGGGGAAAATGGGGTTTGAAATGATTCCCAAGATCTCGGGGCCGCCCCGCAGGTGCTGCACATGGTGCGGAACGCCAAGCTGGTGGGGCAGTCCATCATCGCGTACCTGCAGCGCAAGGGCTACCCCGAGGTGGCCCTGCACTTCGTCAAGGACGAGAAAACGCGCTTCAGCCTGGCCCTGGAGTGCGGCAACATCGAGGTGACGCCGGCTCTTGGGGCTTTTGGGGTGTTTTGGGGCATTTTGGGATGTTTTGGGATGTTCTGGGGCATTTTGGGATGTTTTGGGAAAAACGCGCTTCAGCCTGGCCCTGGAGTGCGGCAACATTGAGGTGACGCCGGCTCTTGGGGCGTTTTGGGGCGTTTTGGGGCATTTTTTGGGGGCATTTGGGGCATTTTGGGGCATTTGGGATGTTTCGGGAAAACGCGCTTCAGCCTGGCCCTGGAGTGCGGCAACATTGAGGTGACCATCAGCTCTTGGGGCTTTTTGGGATGTTTTTGGGGATGTTTGGGAATTGTTTTGGGGAAAAATGCGCTTCAGCCTGGCCCTGGCGGGGAGGTGATGTGGGCACGAGGTTGCCTCAGGCGATTCTGTGGTAGTTGGGGATGTTTTGGGATATTTTTGGTCATTCTGAGATGTTTTGGGACATCTGGAAGTTTGGTTTGGGTATTTTGGGACGTTTTTGGGACATTCCCTGGCACAGTTGCCCTGGAGGCAGCCAAGGCCCTGGATGACAAGGGCTGCAGGGGAAGGAGGCTCTGCTGCAATCCCTGCTCCTAATCCCAGAATTCCAGAACCCCAGCTCCCTCTAATCCCAAAATTCCCTGGGCACAGATTGCCCTGGAGGCAGCCAAGGCTCTGGATGACAAGGGCTGCTGGGGAGAAGCTGGGCGAGGTGGCCCTGCTGCAATCCCCTGCTCCCCATTCCCCATTCCAATCCCATTCCTGATCCCTGTAATCCCAAAATCCCCTGGAAACAGATCGCCTGGAGGCAGCCAAGGCTCTGGATGACAAGGGCTGCTGGGAGAAGCTGGGCGAGGTGTGCCCTGCTGCGCAGGGGAACCACCAGGTGGTGGAGATGTGCTACCAGCGCACCAAGAACTTCGACCGCCTCTCCTTCCTCTACCTCATCACCGGCAACCTGGAAAAGCTCCGCAAGATGATGAAGATCGGTGAGAATCCCCCATTCCCGCTGGGAATCCTGCCTGATTCCTGCTTTTCCTGGGCTTGGAAGGTCGGCTGATTCCTGGTTTTATTGGGGCTGATCCTGGTTTTATTTGGGCTGATTCCTGGTTTATTGTGGCTGATTCCTGGTTTTATTAGGGCTGATTCCTGGTTTTATTGGGGCTGATTCCTGGTTTTTCTGGGGCTGATTCCTGGTTTTATTGGGGCTGATTCCTGTTTTTTCTGGGGCTGATTCCTGGTTTTTCTGGGGCTATGAACGACAGCTGATTCCTGATTTTCCTGAGGCTGTGAATGGTGGCTGATTCCTGGTTTTCCTGGGGCTGATTCCTGATTTTCCCGGGGCTGATTCCTGATTTTCCTGGGGCTGGAAGAGCGGCTGATTCCCAGTTTTATTGGGTTCGGGAATGGCAGCTGATCCTGGCTTTCCTGGGCTGGTGGGATTGGTGGCTGATTCCCAGTTTTCCCAGTCCTGGGAATGGTGGCTGATTCCTGGTTTTCCTGGGGCCATGAACAGTGCTGTTCCAGTTTTCACTGAGGTTGGGAACAGCGGCTGATTCCCGGTTTTCCCGGGGCTGATTCCCGATTTTCCTGGGGTTGGGAACAGCGGCTGATTCCCGGCTTTCCCGGGGCTGATTCCCGATTTTCCTGGGTTGGGAACAGCGGCTGATTCCCGGCTTTCCCGGGGCTGATTCCCGGTTATCCCGGGGCTGATTCCCGGCTTTCCCGGGGCTGATTCCCGATTTTCCTGGGGTTGGGAACAGCAGCTGATTCCCGGTTTTCCCGGGGCTGATTCCGGTTTTCCCGGGGCTGATTCCCAATTTTCCTGGGTTGGGAACAGGGCTGATTCCTGGTTTTCCCGGGGCTGATTCCGGCTTTCCCGGGCTGATTCCCGATTTTCCTGGGGTTGGGAACAGCAGCTGATTCCCGGTTTTCCCGGGGCTGATTCCCGATTTTCCTGGGGTTGGGAACAGCGGCTGATTCCCGGTTTTCCTGTTTTTCCAGCGGAGATCCGGAAGGACATGAGCGGGCACTACCAGAACGCGCTGTACCTGGGGGACGTGGCCGAAAGGGTGCGGATCCTGCGGAACTGCGGCCAGAGTGAGTCATTCCCGATGGAATTCCGGGAATTCCGAGCACGGGAGTCATTCCCGATGGAATTCCGGGAATTCCGAGCACGGGGAGTCATTCCCAAAGGGAATTCTGGGCAGAGGAAGTCATTCCTGCCAGGAATGCTGCCCTGGAAGCTTAGGAAAGTCTCTTGGATCCCCAAGCACTTGCGTTATTCCAGTGGTTATTCCCATTATTCCAATGGCTGTTCCCACTATTCCCATTATTCCAATGGCTGTTCCCACTAATTCCCGTTATTCCCGTGGCCATTCCCGTTATTCCCGTGGCCATTCCCGTTATTCCCGTGGCCATTGCCGTTGTTTTTCCAGAGTCCCTGGCGTTCCTGACGGCCGCCACGCACGGGCTGGACGAGGGAGGCCGAGAGCCTGCGGGAATCCTCGATCCCGAGAAGGAGACGGTGGGAACGACGGGAAAAACTCCGGGAAAAACTCCGGGAATTTGGGAAGAGGGAATGGTGGGGATGGAGGAAATCCTGGAAAACTCCTGGAATTCGGGAAGGAGGGGATGGGGGAAAACTCCTGGAATTTGGGAAGGGAAGAGTGAGATCCGAGGGGACGGGGCTCCTGGAGAGCTCCAGGAATTCGGGAAGGGAACAGTGGGTTCCAGTGGAGAGAACTCCTGGAAACTGCTGGAATTTGGGAAGGGAATAGTGAGATCCAGTGGAGAAAACAGCTGGAAAACTGCTGGAATTCGGGAAGGAACTGTTGGTGGCAAGGCAGCTCCCTCCCGGGATCCCGTTCTTCGGGATTTTCCCGACGTTTTCCCGGCGTGTCCCAGATCCCGGCGTGGATCCCGAGGCGCGGCTGCTGCAGCCACCGGCCCCGGTGCTGCCCCTGGACACCAACTGGCCCCTGCTGACCGTGTCCAAGGGCTTCTTCGAGGGCTCCATCGCCGGGAAAGGTCGGCATTCCCGGAATTCCTGGCATTCCTGGCATTCCCGGGGTTTGGGGTGTTCTGGGAAATGGGGAAAAAGGGGCTGGAAAACTGGGGAAGGGTGTGGGGTGTGAGGCCGGGGGGGGTGGGGACTGGAATGGGGTCTGGGCTGGGATTGACCCCTGGGAGTGGGATCAGGACTGGATTGATCCCTAGGAATGGGATCAGGACTGGGATTGATCCCTGGGAATGGGAATGACCCCTGGGAATGGGATTGACCCCTGGGAATGGATTGACCCCTGGGAATGGGATCGGGAATGGGATTGACCGCTGGGAATGGGATTGATCCCTGGAAATGGGATCAGGACTGAGATTGATCCCTGGAAATGGGATCAGGACTGGGATTGATCCCTGGAAATGGGATCAGGACTGGATTGATCCCTGGAATGGGAATGACCCCTGGGAATGGGATCGGGACTGAGATTGATCCCTGGGAATGGGATCAGGGCTGGGATTGGAATTCCTGGAATTCAGAGTGAGTGTCCAGCCCCATGATCCTGGAGCTCTTCCCCACCCTCATAAATCCCAAAATTCTGCAAAATCCCACCCCAAAATGCAGCAGCACAGCAGCAGGGTGGGGTTTTCCCCTCATGGAATCCTTTCCTGAGGGTCTTTCCCTGTTTTTTTTAGGGAAAGGAGGAGCCCTGGCCGCCGACATCGACATCGACACCGTGGGCACCGAGGGCTGGGGCGAGGACGCCGAACTGCAGCTGGATGAAGGTGGGAAAACCCTGGAATTTCCCTTGGGAAAGCTCCATTCCCCTGCCCGTGGGACCCCCCTGACCTTCCCTGCCCTGCAGACGGATTCGTGGACGCCGGGGAAGGATTCGGAGAGGAAGGAACGGGAAAAGGGCAGGAGGAAGGAGGAGGATGGGAGGTGGAGGAAGATTTGGATCTTCCCCCCGAGCTGGTAGGAGAATCCGGGGTGTCCCAGCGCCAATTCCTCGGGAATTTGGGAAGCTGGGAATGTTCTGTGGGATCACCCAGCTCGGATTTCAGCTGGAATTCCGGGATTTTCCCCTCAGGATGTCCCCGCCGGCCCTGCGGGATCGGCTGAGGACGGATTCTTTGTGCCTCCCACCAAAGGCACCAGCCCAGCCCAGGTAAAATCCTGGATTTCCTTGGAAAACCAGGAATTCCCTCCTTTTCCCTTTTCTTTCTTGTGTTTTGTTTTTGGGATTTCTGAGCCCATTGTGGGAACTCTGCCCATCCCAGTCCCACCTGGATTCCCTTCCCTCTTTCCCAGGTGTGGTGCAACAATTCCCAGCTCCCCGTGGATCACATCCTGGCAGGATCCTTTGAGACAGCCATGAGGGTGAGTTTTCCATGGAATTTTTTATGGAAAAACACCTCCTTTCCCCCTTCTCACTTTGCATCCATCTGGGAACATTCCATCCCCATTTTCCCATGGATACACCCAGAGCGAGGCCTCGGCGCTGCCTCATCCAGGTTTTCCCGACCCAATCCGTGATTTTTAAATTTTTGTTTTTATTTTTTTCCCCTCAGCTGCTCCATGACCAAGTAGGGGTGACCAACTTCGGGCCCTACAAGCAGCTCTTCCTGCAGACCTTCTCCCGGGGCAGGACGACATTCCAGGCCCTTCCCAGCCTCCCCGCCATGTACGGATTCCCACACCGCAACTGGTGAGCGCTGGGACGAGCCTTTCCCACATTCCAGGGGAGAAATCCCGGATTTATGGGGCTGGGAATGAGCTCAGCCGGTCTGAGATGGACGCTCAGAATTCCAGGGATGGGAAGGAGCCAGAATTCCCGGTTTGTGGAGAGAGCTGGGAATTAATTGTGTAGGGGGAGGAGATGGGTTTGGGGCTGAGCTTGGGGTAAAATCCAGGGAATGGCCAGGGCTGGATCCTCGTGGAATGAGGGGCTGGGAGGTGTCCAGGGAATGGAGCTGGGGAAGGGAATGGAGAATCCTGAGGGAGCTGAGGGTGGGCTCAGCCTGGAGAAAAGGGGATCCGGGGGGAATTTGGGATCAGATCCCAGGGAACAGAGACGGGATGAGAGGGAACTCCTCAGGTTGCACCAGGACAGGTTTTAGGCTGGATATTCAGGGGAATTTTTCCATGGAAAAGCATTGGGGAACCATTTTCCTGAAATTCCATTTTTGATGGAATTTTTCCATGGAAAAGCACCAGGACAGGTTTAGATTTGGATATTCGGGGGAATTTTTCCATGGAAAAGCATTGGAAAATTCCATTTTCCATGGAATTTTTCCATTGAGTTTTCCATGAAAACCATAAAAGTTCCTTTTCTTGGGTGTTTTGGGGGGAAATTTTTCCATGGAAAAGCGTCGGGAACCATTGTAAGGGACTCAGGGGTGCATCCCCATCCCCTGGAGGGAACTCCCAGAATTCCTTGGGCCGCTCCGGGAATTCCATCCACCCTCACCGGGCCTACCTGACCTTCAATGCCCTCACCCCCCTAAATCTGGAATTTTCTGGGGTTCCAGGAAGGAGGCCGGGCTGAAGAACGCGCTGCCGGCCGTGGGGCTGAAGCTGAACGACCTGATCCAGCGGCTGCAGCTCTGCTACCAGCTCACCACGGCCGGCAAGTTCGAGGAGCCGTGGAGAAATTCCGGCTGATCCTGCTCACGTGCCCCTGCTGGTGGTGGACAACAAGCAGGAGATCGCCGAGGTCAGGCCTGGTGGGATTGCTGAGGGGGAAATGTGGGGATTTCTGAGGGGGAAATGTGGGGATCCTGCCCTGAAAATGTGGGAATCCGTGAGGGGGAAATGTGGGGATTCTGCCATGGAGACCACAGAATTTCTGAGGGGGGAAATGTGGGAATTTCTGAGGGAAAATGTGGGGATCCTGCCCTGAAAATTATGGAATCCGTGAGGGGAAAATGTGTGGGATTCTGCCATGAAAACCACGGAATTTCTGAGGGGGGAAGATGTGGGAATTTCTGAGGGAAATGTGGGAATTTCTGAGGGGGAAATGTGGGGATCCTGCCCTGAAAATTATGGAATTCGTGAGGGGGAAATGTGGGATTCTGCCATGGAAACCATGGAATTTCTGAGGGGGAGATGTGGGAATTTCTGAGGGGGAAATGTGGGGATCCTGCCATGGAAATGTGGGAATTTGTGAGGGGGAAATGTGGGATTTGTGAGGGGCAAACATGGAATTCATGAGGGGGGAAATATGGGAATTTGAGGGAATGAAATGTGGGAATCCTGAGGGGAGAATGTGGGAATTCTGCCCTGAAAAACATGGAATTCCTGAGGGGGAAATGTGGGAATTTCTGAGGGGGAAATGTGGCAGTCGTGAGGAGGAAATGTGGGAATTCCTGAGGGGAAAATGTGAGATTTCTGAGGGAGAAAATGTGGGGTTCATGAGGGGGAAATGTGGGGATCCTGCCCTGACAAACATGAAATTCCTGAGGGGTAAATGTGGGAATTCGTGAAGGGGGAAATGTGGGATTCCCCATCCCGATCCTGGGGTGTCCCCAGGGAAGGTTTGATCCCCGGTTTTGTCCCAAAGGCTCAGCAGCTGGTCGCCATATGCCGGGAATACATCGTGGGGTTGTCCATGGAGATCGAGAGGAAGAAACTGCCCAAGGAGACACTGGAGCAGCAGAAAAGAATCTGTGAGGTGAGAGAGGCCTGAGAGGAAAAACAAGGAATTCCTGAGGGGGAAATGTGGGAATTCCTGAGGGAGAAATGTAGGAATTCCTAGGGGGAAGTGAGGGAATCTCTGAGGGGGAAAACGGAATTCCTGAGGAGGGAAATGTGGAATTCCTGAGGGAGGAAATGAGGGAATTACTGAGGGGAAAACACAGATTTATGAGGGGAAAATATGGGAATTACTGAGGAGAAAAACACGGCATTCCCGAGGGGGAAATGTGAGATTCCTGAGGTGGTAAAAACCTCACTGGAAATTTGGAATTCTGCCTTCAACACAAACACAACAGGGAAAAAAGGGATTCCCTGTCATAATTCCCGTTATTTCCAAGGATTTTAACCCGTGCTTTCCCTGGCAGATGGCCGCCTACTTCACGCACTCCAACCTGCAGCCCGTGCACATGATCCTGGTGCTCCGCACCGCCCTCAACCTCTTCTTCAAGCTCAAGAACTTCAAAAGCGCCGCCACCTTCGCCCGGCGCCTGCTCGAGCTCGGCCCCAAGCCCGAGGTGGCCCAGCAGGTGAGACCCCAAATGGCCCTGTCCCCAAACTCAAGGTGAAGTCCTCAGATGAGGCCCTCAAGTTGGGAAACACCATTTTTGGGGTGTCCTTGTCCCCAAACCCTCCCTGTGACACTGTTTTTGGGGTGTCCTTTTCCCCAAACCCCAGCTGAGGCCCTCAGGTGTGGAACCCTTCCTGTGATACCATTTTTGGGGTGTCCCTGTCGCCAAACCCCTGCCATGACCCTTTTTGGGTGTCCCCCTTCCCCATGCTCACGGCGCCGCCATTCCCAGACGCGGAAGATCCTGGCGGCGTGCGAGAAGAACCCCGTCGACAGCCACCAGCTCAACTACGACCAGCACAACCCCTTCGACATCTGCGCCGCCTCCTACCGCCCCATCTACCGCGGCAAGGCCGTGGAGAAGTGTCCCCTCAGCGGGGCCTGCTACAGCCCCGAGTTCCGGGGACAGATCTGCCGCGTCACCACGGTGAGGGGACCCCGCTGGTTCTGTGGGAATTGCATCCCGCCGAGCTGTGGGCTGGGAGAAATCAGGGTTTGGAGGTGGTTTGAGGGGTCAGCGCTGCCCTCACGGGGGACGTTTTGTGGTTCTGGAGTGGATCTGGGGCCTCTCCACAAGGGGCCTGTGGGAGTTGGGCCTGGTTGGTCTGGAGGAGGCTGAAGAGGAATTTCATCTCATCTGTGGAAATATCACAAATATTTGTGGAAATCTCAAATATCCCCAAAAATCTCTCTTCTGAGAGGGGATTTAGGCTATGGAGCCTTTTTCCTTCAAGGGAGGCCTGTGGGAGTTGGGCCTGGTTGGTTGGGAGGAGCTGGGGGGAATCTCATCCATCCATGGAAATATCTTAAATATCTGTGGAAATATCTTCAATATCCATGGAAATATCTCCTATATCCCCAAAAATCTCTCCTCTGAGAGGGGATTTAGGCCCTGGAGCCTTCTTCCCACAAGGGAGGCCTGTGGGAGTTGGGCCTAGTTGGTTGGGAGGAGACTGAGGGAGAAACTAATCCAGCTGTGGAAAAAACTCCATATCCATGGAAGTATCTTCAATATCCATGGAAATATCTCCAAAATACCAAACAAAATCTCTCATCTCAGAGGGGATTGGGCTCTGAAGTTTTTCTCACAAGGGAGGCCTGTGGGAGTTGGGCCTGGTTGGTTGGGAGGAGGCTGAGGGGGAATCTCATCCATCTGTGGAAATATCTTCAATATCTGTGGAAATACCTTAAATATCTCCTCAATTTTCACACAAATCCCTCAAATTCCCACCAAATCCCGAGTGGGATCTCAGGACACTCCCAAATCCTTCCCAGAGCTCCCAGCACAGGCTCAGGAGTGACAGCCACAAAACCAACCCCTAAATCCCGAGTTTTCACCCCTAAATCCCGTATTTTCACCCCTAAATCCCGAATTTTCACTCCTAAATCCTGAATTTTCACCCCTAAATCCCGAGTTTTCACCTCTAATCCTCTCTTTGTCCCTGCAGGTGACTGAGATTGGGAAGGACGTGCTGGGGCTGCGCATCAGCCCCCTCCAGTTCCGCTAGGAATTCTCCTGGATCAGGAAATTCCCACTCCCCCATCCCAGCTTTCCCCCCACTCCCTCCCCTTGGCCATTCCCATCTTCCCTTCCCGGTTTTTCCCCACTCTGCAATGCCAGATTGGGATTTTTTTTCCTTGTTCCCAGAGCGGTTTTCCTGTGCTTTTATCCCAGTTTTTTTTCCAGAGGGGGAAGGGAGGGCTCTTCCCAAATCCTGGTTGTGACACAACCACCTCTGCTCCCCTTAAAATCCTAAAAAATTGCTCAAAACCCCTGGATTTGCTCTGTAATCCCGAATCCAGGGAAATCCTGCTCCCTCTGGAAGTGTCTCTGTGTTGTTGACTCCTCCTGTTGCCGCCATGGCAACTCAATGAGCTCCCATTGTTATAAAGTTCGTTAATCACCTGGATTTTCCTGGTTTGCAGCTCAGGACACACCAAAAAAAAACCACCTGGAATTCAATCCCTTTTCCCACCTCTGCTTGGAGAGCTGGGAATGTTCCAGAGGATGGCATTGGCTCTCCTGGGATGATTCGGAGCTGGGTGTGTTAATTAGCGGGGTGTAATTAACACCCCAATTAACCCTGAGGCCTGTCCTGCTTTTCCAGGTGAGTTTTGTCCTTTGGCACTCCCAGGTTTGTCCCCAGGGCACGGAAAAGGCTCCCGGGATCCCCAAATTTGGGTGAATTCCGATCCCTGCAGGGGAGAGGGGTGGAATAACAACGGGGGGGTCCAGGGATGCAATTCCAGGGATGCAATTCCAGGGATGCAATTCCAGGGATTGTCCTGCTGGGAATGTCCAGGGTGTGGAGGGAGGGGCTGGAAGTGTCCAGGGAATGGGGCTGGAGAAGGGAATGGAGAATCCTGGGGGGCTCAGCCTGGAGAAAAGGGGGATCCAGGGGGATTTGGGATCCACCAGGGGGGATTTGGGATCTGATCCCAAGGGACGGGGCAGGACAAGAGGGAACGGCCTCGAGCTGTGCAGGGCTGGAAATTTGGGATGATTTTCCATGGAAAAAGGGTTGGGAAGCACCAGAAGGGGCTCAGGGAGGGCTGGATCCCCATCCCTGCAGGGAATCCCTGGAATTCAGAGTAAAGAAAATTTTGGGATTCTTCCCTTCCCTTCACAGATCCCAGAATCCTTCAGGGTCTTCAACCTTTTATTTATCCATAAAAAAGCAGGGGGTGAAAAAAAGGGAATGTGCCCATTCCCTCACTTCCAGCATTCCGTGGGGAATTCCGGGGGGATCTGGGGGAGCTGGAGGCTCTGGGTTCAGGGTTTGGGGGATTTGAGGATCAGGGAGTCGTGGCAGGCCACGGCGATGCCCCCGATGAGGTTCAGGAACTCCTGGAAGTCCAACTGCCCGTCGCTGTTCATGTCCAGCTTCTTCATCATCCTGTCCACCACGCCCGGGTCCTTCTGGTTCTGGGAAGGGGAAAAAAATCGGGAATTGGTGCCTGGAATGAGGGGGAATTCCCTGCCCAGGCAGGGAGGGGAGCTCAGGGAACCCTGGAATGGTTTGGGATGGAGAATCCACCTTGAACAGCCACATTCAGGGATGTTCCTACAATCCCATCCTGCTCCAGATCCCATCCTGGTGTAGCTCCAGGGCCAGGACCCCCTGGATCATCCCATCCCATGGATCCCATCCTATGGATCCTATCCCATTCCATTGATCCCATTGTTCCCATGGATCCCATCTCATTGATCCCATCCCAACCCACTGATCCCATCCCATTCCATTGATCCCATCCTCTCCCATCAATCCCATCCCATTCCATTGATCCCATCGATCCCATCCCATCAATCCCATCTTAATCCCATGGATTGCATTGATCCCATCCCATCAATCCCATCAATCCCATGAATCCCCCCCCATCAAACCCATCCCAATCCCATGGATCCCGTCCCATCAATCCCATCCCAATCCCATGGATTCTCTCCCATCCCATGGACCCCACCCCATCAATCCCATGGATCTCATGGCTCCCATGGACCCCACCCCATCAATCCCATCAATCCCATGGATCTCATGGCTCCCATGGACCCCATCAATCCCATCAATCCCATCAATCCCATGGATCTCATGGATCCCATGGACCCCACCCCATCAATCCCACCAATTCCATGGATTCTCCCCCATCCCATGGACCCCACCCTATCAATCCCATGGATTCTCTCCCATCCCATAGACCCCACCCCATCAATCCCCTCCCATCCCATGGATCCCATGGCTCCCATGGATCCCGTCCCATCAATCCCAT
This sequence comes from Geothlypis trichas, assembly GCA_009764595.1. NCBI lineage: Eukaryota > Metazoa > Chordata > Aves > Passeriformes > Parulidae > Geothlypis > Geothlypis trichas. The sequence goes on from CM019929.1 coordinate 142,799, forward strand.
GGATTCTCTCCCATCCCATGGACCCCACCCCATCAATCCCATGGATTCTCTCCCATCCCATAGACCCCACCCACCAATCCCATGGATTCTCTCCCCCCAGCCCAGCCCTCCGTTCCCTCACCTTGGTGAAGGCGGCCAGCTCGGTGTCCATGAAGGCGCGGAACTCCCGCTTGGAGAGGGTGCAGGAGTCGCCCTCGCGCCCGGCGTAGCGCTGGAACACGGCCAGCAGCGACTCGATGCAGCGCTCCGTCTCCGTGGGCTGGGGGGACAAAATCCCGGGATTTGGGGTCAGGGGAGGGCGGGGGAACCCCCTGTGCCCATTCCAGCTGTGCCAGGGGCAATCCCGGATTTTTGGGAGCAGGGAGAGGCCCCTGTGCCCGCCCAATTCCAGGGGCAATTGCGCTTTTTGGGGATGAGGGAAGGGCAGGAGGAGCCTCCTGGGCCCATTCCAGGTGTGCCAAAGAGCAGTCCTGCTTTTTTTGGGATGAGGGAAGGGCTGGAGGAACCTCCTGTGCCCATTCCAGGTGCGCCAGGGCAATCCGGATTTTTTGGGAGCAGGGAGAGGCCCCTGTGCCCGCCCATTCCAGGGGCAACCCCGTTTTTTGTTAGGATGAGGAAGGGCAGGAGGAGCCTCCTGGGCCCATTCCAGATGTGCCAGGGGCAATCCCGGTTTTTGGGGAGCAGGGAAGGGCAGAAGGAGCATTCTCTGCCCATTCCAGGTGCAATCCCGGTTTTTTGGGAGCAGGAAGAGCAGAAGGAGCCTCCTGCGCCATTCCAGGTGCAATCCCGGTTTTTTGGGGAGCAGGGAAGGGCAGGAGGAGCCTCCTGTGCCCATTCCGGAGCGATTCCAGTTTTTTTGGGGAGCAGGGAAAGGCCCCCTCTGCCCATTCCAGCAGCAATCCCGATTTTTTAGGATGAGGGAAGAGCTGGAAGAGCCTCCTGTGCCCACTCCAGCTTTTCCAAGAGCAATCCCGGTATTTTCGGGCTGCGGGAAGGGCTCGGCCGGACCCGTCCCGCCGCATTTTTCCCCGCATTTCGCTCCTGGCGCAGCGGGACGGGCCCGGAGCGGGAGCGGCTCCTGGAAATGCCCTGGGGAGGTGGCGGATCCGTGGGAGGCAGGGCTGGATCCGCTCTTTCCCCGTTTCCCTTCCCCCCATTTCCCCTTTCTCCACACCCCACCCGGGTTTTCCCTGTTTTTCACCCATTTCCTCTATTTTTCACCCATTTCCCCCGTTTTTCTCCCATTTCCTCCCTTCCCCCGTTTTCCCCTCCCCCGTTTCATCCTGTTTTCTCTACTTTTTCTCCATTTTCCTCCCAGTTTCTGCCCTGGCTTTCCCCCCCTTTTCCGTCCGTTTTTTACCTGTTTCCCCCACCCGTTTTTCCCTTTTCCCCCCTATTTTCCCCCATTTTCCGTTTCTCCCCACCCCGGATTTTCCTTGTTTTTTCACCCATTTCCCCTGTTTTACCCATTTCCCCGTTTTTCCCTCTTTCCCATTTCCCCCTGTTTCCCCCCCACTTTTTTCCCTGTTTTTTCTCTGGGTTATTTTTCCCCATTTTCCTCTCCGTTTCTGCTGCCCTGGTTTCCCCCCCATTTTCCACCCCGTTTTTTTACGTTTTGTTTCCCCCATTTTTTCCCTTTCTTTCTTCCCTCCCTCTTTCCTCTCCTCTTGGACAACCACGCCCTACCCCTTCCCACTTTCCGATTTTGGGGCGTTTTTACCGGAAAATCTCCTTTTTCCCCCCAAATTCCCGGAATCCCTCACCATGGCTGGGACACGCGGCGGCTCCGCTCCGGTTCGGGGGTGTCGGGCCGGGAACAGAAAGAGCTCCGGGAAAGTTCGGGAGCCCCGCCCGGGCTGAGTCAGCCCCGGACGCTTTGGGCAATTCCCGTTTCCAGCGGCAACCGCGGCTCCTCCCGCGGGCCTGGAATGCGCCCGGCCCGGTCCGGGGCTCTGCGGCATTCCCAAAGCCGGGCCCATCCCGGTTCGCTCCTTGGGACAGCCCTGGAGTCGTCCTGGGCCGGGACGGGGAAATCCCAAAAATCCGAACCGGGAGGTTGGGGAGGAAAGCCCTGTCAGTGTCGCTGTCACTGTTCCTGTTCCTGTCCCAGGCATCGTTACTGAGCTGTGTCCCTGTCCCTGGCACTGCCACCAAGGGCTGCCACTGTCCCTGGCATTGTCACCAAGGGCTGACACTGTCACTTTCCTGTTCCTGTCCCTGGCATCGTTACTGAGCTGTGTCACTGTCCCTGGCACTGCCACCAAGGGCTGACACTGCCTCTGGCATTGCCACCGAGCCCTGCCAGTGTCACTGTTCCTGTCCCTGGCATTGTTACTGAGCTGTTCACTGTCCCTGGCACTGCCACCAAGGGCGACCTGCCCTGGCATGCCACCGAGCCCTGCCAGTGTCACTGCTCCTGTTCCTGTCCCTGGCATTGTTACTGAGCTGTCCCTGTCCCTTGCACTGCCACCAAGCCCTGCCAGTGTCACTGTTCCTGTTCCTGTCCCTGGCATCGTTACTGTCTGTGTCACTGTCTCTGGCACTGCCACCAAGGGCTGACACTGTCCCTGGCATTGTCACCAAGCGCTGGCAGCTGTGTCCCCTGCCCCTGCATTGTCACCGAGCCCTGCCAGTGTCACTGTTCCTGTTCCTGCCCCTGGCATTGCCACTGAGCTGTGTCACTGTTCCTGTCCCCATCACTGAGCTCTGTCATGTCCTGTTCCTGTTCCTGACCCTGGCACTGCCACCAACTCGGTCCCTGTCCCAACACTGAGCCCTGCCAGTGTGACAGAGCTGTGTTCGTCTTCCTGTTCCTGTTCCTGTCCCTGGCATTGCCACCGAGCTGTGTCCTGTCACTGTCCCTGTCCCTGGCATTGCCACCGAGCCCTGCCAGTGTCACTGTTCCCTGTCCCTGGCATTGCCACCGAGCTGTGTCACTGTTCCTGTCCCTGTCCCTTGCCCTGTCCCCATCACTCAGCAGCCCCTGGCTCTGGTCTGGAGCAGGATGTGGGAATTGGAAATGGGGACTGGGTGGGATTTTGGATTAGGAGAAGTTTGGGGGCTGAACTGGGAATGTCTGACCCAAACTGGGAATGTATGATCTGAATTGGGAATGTCTGATCCAAACTGGGAATGCCTGACCCAAACTGGGAATGTGTGATCTGAATTGGGAATGCCTGATCCCAACTGGGAATGTCTGACCCAAACTGGGAATGCCCAATTCCAACTGGGAATGCCTGACCCAAACTGGGAATGCCTGATCCCAGCCCTCCCAGCCCTCCCCAGCCCTCCAGAAGGTGACACTCACAGCCTCTGCAGGAATCAGCCGTTTATTCCCATTTTCCTGCGATAAAAAGGAAGGAAAAGGAGAAGGAGGAGAAGGAGAATCCCCACCCACCACCAGCACCTGTGGCTCCAAACTCTGGGCCTGGAGCTGGAATTCTGCTGGAATCGAGGCTAAAAGATGATTTTTTGTTTTCCTCAGCCTTGAGGATTTCCAGGCCCCAAAATCAGGAATTTTTTTGGAGTTTACGGCAGAAGCCGAGAGCATCCCCAGCCCTGGGGCTGGGGGAACCTGAAGTGACACCAGGGTGCAAAACAGGACAGAGGCACCCAAGGACTCCAATTAGAGCAGAAAAGTGATTAAATATCGAGGGACACACCCAGCAGGAAAGCAGAAACTCCGGATTTGGGAGGATCTCCCTTCCTGCTGAGATTCATTCCAGGGAAAAGCCCCCAAACCCTGGGATCCTTTTGAGCCCATCACTGCTGGGCCACCACATCCTGAGGGGCAGGAGTGACCCTCAAAAGGCCCCAGGGAGAGGCAGATTCCCCTCAGGACGTCTTGGATTCATCCCTGGCACGACTCGACGCCTCCTGCGCGGGCTCCTGGCCCTGCTTGGTGCCACCTTCCCGAGAAACCCGGCAGCAATTTTCGGGCTCCCGGGGCTCCTCTTGCTGGGTTCCTCCTCCTCGGGAGCCTCCTCACCCTCCCGGGCTCCCTCCCTGAGGGTCTCTCCGGGCTCTCTCCATTCCGGGGGACGCCGCTCTTGGCCTCGCCGCCTCCTCAGCCTGGGGCCTCGGGGAGCTCGGGGCGCCTCTGGAGCTCCTTGGCTGTCACCCGCTCGCCCTTCGCGGCCTCCGGCTCGGCGCAATCCCGCGGGGCTCCGGAGTCCTTCAGGGTTCCATCCTTCACCTCTTTTCCAGATCTTTCCCTGCGCTCCTCCAGACCCTCATCGGGGAGTTTGGATGGGCGCCTCGGGGTGGCCCCTGCGGTCCCTGGGTGGCTTTGGGGACACGGAGCAGGTGCGGACGCGCACGGGCCGGCCGCGCTGGCCGGGCTGCTGCCGCACGATCTCGTAGGTGGTGGCCTGGGGTCCTGCAGGTTCTGGATGACGTGCACCAGGTAGGCCACGGCCGGAGGCTCCACGGGCTCGGGGAGCAGCCGCACCTCGGGCCGGACATCAGGGTCGGCGGGGCGTACCGGACCCTGAGGTCAGTGATGGGCGCCTCCTGTCCCGGCGGGCAGAGATCCACGGTGTCCACGTCCAGGGTCTGGTACCGGCACGGGCCCTGCTCCAGCTCCTCCTCCTCATCTTCTTCTTCCTCCAGGACCTCCAGCCTGATCTCCTCATGTGCCTCCCTCTGGTCAGTGATGGTCACTTCTGCCTCGCTGTCCCGTGCCCGGCGGCTGCGGCGCTCTGAGACCTCCAGCTCCCGTTCCACATCGATTCTCCTCTCCCTCACAGCCTCTTCCCTCTCTCTGACCCGGGAAATTCTTCTGTCTTCAGCCTCACAGGGACGTTCTCTCCTTCTCAGCTCCTCACCTCGCTCCCGGATCTCACGGCGCACTTTGACATCGCTTCAGCTGCTGCCACTGAGATCTCTCTGTCCCTCTCGTACCTCAGAGTTTCTCTTTCTTCTCCCATCATCTTCAATCTCACGAATTTCTCGCTCACGTCTGTCCCGTGTCTCTCTCTCGGCCAACTCTGGTCACTTCTTCCTCCCTTTCCCATGCCCGGTGCTCAGAGACCTCCACGTCCCGTTGCTGATCGATTCTCCTCTCCCTAACGGCCTCATCCCTCTCTCCACACGGGAAATTTTCCTCTCTGGTTCTGTTTCCTCCTCACGCTCACAGGGCGCTCTCTCCTTCTCAGCCCTCACCTCGTTCCCGGATCTCACGGCGCACTTTGACATCGGCTTCAGCTTCTGCCACTGAGATCTCTCTGTCCCTCTCGTACCTCAGAGTTTCTCTCTGTCTCCTCCCATCACCTTCAATGTCACGAATTTCACCAATTTCACGTCTCTCCCGTGTCTCTCTCAGGTCAATTGTGGCCTCTTCAACCTCCCTTTCCCGTGCCCGGCGCTCAGACACCTCCAGCTCCCGTTCCTGGTCAATTCTCCTCTCCCTCACAGTTTCATCCCTCTCTCTCACACGGGAGATTTTCCTCTCTGGTTCTGTTTCCTCCTCACGCTCACAGGGACGTTCTCTCCTTCTCAGCTCCTCACCTCGTTCCCGATCTCACGGCGCACTTTGACATCGGCTTCAGCTGCTGCCACTGAGATCTCTCTGTCCCTCTCGTACCTCTCTGAATCTCTCTGTCTTCTTGTATCAGCTTCAAGTTCACAAATTTCACCAATTTCACATCTGTCCCGTGTCTCTCTCCGGCTGGCTCTGGCCACTTCTTCACTCCTTTCCCGTGCCCGGCGCTCAGACACCTCCAGCTTCCCGTTCCCGGCGATTCTCCTCTCCCTCACGGTTTCATCCCTCTCTCTCACACGGGAAAATTTTCCTCTCTGGTTCTGTTTCCTCCTCAGCCTCACAGGAACCGTTCTCTCCTTCTCAGCTCCTCACCTCGCTCCCGGATCTCACGGCGCACTTTGACATCGGCTTCAGCTGCTGCCACTGAGATCTCTCTTCTCCTGTCATACACTTCTTCTCTCCTTGCGTCTATTTCAGCCTCACGGATGTCTCGTTCTCGTCTGTCCCGTGTCTCTCTCCGGCCAATGGCAGCCACTTCCTCCCTTTCCCGTTGCCCGGCGCTCAGGACACCTCCACCTCCAGCTCCCGTTCCTGGTCGATTCTCCTCTCCCTCACAGCCTCTTCCCTCTCTCTTCTGGGGCAAATTCTTCTGTCTTCAGCCTCACAGGGATGGTCTCTCCTTCTCAGCTCCTCACCCTCGCTCCCGGATCTCTCGGCGCACTTTGACGTCGGCTTCAGCTGCTGCCACTGAGATCTCTCTGTCCCTCTCGTACCTCACTGATTCTCTCTGTCTCCTTCCATCAGCTTCAATATCACGAATTTCACCAATTTCACGTCTGTCCCGTGTGCCTCTCAGGTCAATTGTGGCCTCTTTCAACCTCCCTTTCCCGTGTCCAGCCCTTAGACACCTCCAGCTCCCGTTCCTGGCCAATTCTCCTCTCCCTCATGTTTCATCCCTCTCTCTGACGCGGGAATTCTCCTCTCTGGTTCTGTTTCCTCCTCACGCTCACAGGGACGCTCTCTCCTTCTCAGCTCCTCACCTCGTTCCCGGATCTCACGGCGCACTTTGATGTCGGCTCAGCTTCTGCCACTGAGATCTCTCTGTCCCTTTCAAACCTCAGCGTTTCTCTCTGTCTTCTCCCATCATCTTCAATCTCACTAATTTCACGCTCTCGTCTGTCCCGTGTCTCTCTCCGGCCAACTCTGGTCACTTCTTCCTCCCTTTCCCGTGCCCGGCGCTCAGAGCCCTCCACGTCCGTTGCTGATCGATTCTCCTCTCCCTCAGTGTCTCCTCTCTTTCTCTTCTGGGCAAATTCTTCTGTCTTCTCCACACTCACGGGACATTCCCTCCTTCTCAGCTCCTCACCTCGTTCCCGGATCTCACGGCGCTCTTTGACATCAACTTCAGCTTCTGCCACTGAGATTTGTCTTCTCCTGTCATACACTTCTTGTTCTCTCCTTGCGTCTATTTCAGCCTCACGGATGTCTCGCTCTCGTCTGTCCTGTGTCTCTCTCTGGCCAATGGCAGCCACTTCCTCCCTTTCCCGTGTCCGGCGCTCAGACACCTCCAGCTCCAGCTCCCGTTCCTGGTCGATTCTCCTCTCCCTCAGTGTCTCCTCTCTGTCTCTTCTGGGGCAAATTCTTCTGTCTTCAGCCTCACAGGGACGCTCTCTCCGTCTCAGTTCCTCACCTCGTTCCGGATCTCACGGCACACTTTGACATTGGCTTCAGCTGCTGCCACTGAGATCTCTCTGTCCCTCTCGTACCTCTCTGAATCTCTTTGTCTTCTTGCATCAGCTTCAAGTTCACGAATCTCACGAATTTCACGTCTGGTCCTGTGTCTCCTTTCGGCTGGCTCTGGCCACTTCTTCACTCCTTTCCCGTGTCAGGTGCTCAGACACCTCCAGCTCCCGTTCCTGGTCAATTCTCCTCCTCTCACAGTTTCATCCCTCTCTCTCACACGGGAAAGTTTCCTGTCTGGTTCTGTTTCCTCCTCACGCTCACAGGGACGCTCTCTCCTTCTCAGCTCCTCACCTCGCTCCCGGATCTCTCGGCGCACTTTGACATCGGCTTTCAGCTGCTGCCACTGAGATCTCTCTGTCCCTCTCGTACCTCAGAGTTTCTCTGTGTCTCCTTCCATCAGCTTCAATCTCACGAATTTCACCAATTTCACGTCTGTCCCGTGTGCCTCTCAGGTCGATTGTGGCCTCTTCAACCGCCCTTTCCCGTGTCCGGCGCTCAGACACCTCCAGTTCCCGTTCCCGGTCGATTCTCCTCTCCCTCATGGTTTCATCCCTCTCTCTCACACGGGAAATTTTTCCTGTCTGGTTCTGTTTCCTCCTCACGATCACAGGGATGCTCTCTCCTTCTCAGTTCTCACCTCGTTCCCGGATCTCTCGGCGCACTTTGACATCGGCTTCAGCTGCTGCCACTGAGATCTCTCTGTCCCTCTCGTACCTCAGAGTTTCTCTCTGTCTCCTCCCATCACCTTCAATCTCACGGATGTCTCGCTCTCGTCTGTCCCGTGTCTCTCTCCGGCCAACTCTGGTCAGTTCTTCCTCCCTCTCCGTGCCCGGCGCTCAGACACCTCCACCTCCAGCTCCCGTTCCTGGTCGATTCTTCTCTCCCTCAGGGTCTCCTCTCTGTCTCTTCTGGGGCAAATCTTCTGTCTTCTCCACACTCACGGGGACAATCTCTCCTTCCTCAGTTCCTCACCTCGTGCCCGGATCTCACGGCGCACTTTGACGTCGGCTTCAGCTGCTGCCACTGAGATCTCCTGTCCCTCTCGTACCTCAGAGTTTCTCTCTGTCTCCTCCCATCACCTTCAATCTCACGAATTTCTCGCTCTTGTCTGTCCCGTGTCTCTCTCCGGCCAACTCTGGTCACTTCTTCCTCCCTTTCCCCGTGCCCGGCGCTCAGAGCCCTCCAGCTCCCGTTGCTGATCGATTCTCCTCTCCCTCAGGGCCTCATCCCTCTCTCTGACCCGGGAAATTCTCCTCTCTTCCTCCTCACGCTCACAGGGACGCTCTCTCCTTCTCAGCTCCTCACCTCGTTCCTGGATCTCTCGGCGCACTTTGACATTGACTTCAGCTGCTGCCACTGAGATCTCTCTGTCCCTCTCATACCTCAGAGTTTCTCTTTGTCTTCTCCCATCATCTTCAATCTCACGAATTTCTCGCTCACGTCTGTCCCGTGTCTCTCTCCGGCAACTCTGGTCACTTCTTCCTCCCTTTCCCGTGTCCGGCGCTCAGACACCTCCAGCTCCAGCTCCCGTTCCTGGTCGATTCTCCTCTCCCTCAGGGTCTCCTCTCTGTCTCTTCTGGGGCAAATTCTTCTGTCTTCTCCACACTCACGAGGACATTCCCTCCTTCTCAGCTCCTCACCTCGCTCCCGGATCTCACGGCGCACTTTGACATCGGCTTCAGCTGCTGCCACTGAGATCTCTCTTCTCCTGTCATACACTTCTTGTTCTCTCCTTGCGTCTATTTCAGCCTCACGGATGTCTCGGATGTCTCGCTCTCGTCTGTCCCGTGTCTCTCTCAGGTTTCTGGCAGCCACTTCTTCCTCCCTTTCCCGCGCCCGGCGCTCAGACACCTCCAGGTCCAGCTCCCGTTCCTCATCCACCCTTCTCTCTCTCATTCTCCCTTTTCTTCTGCGATCATCTCTTTCTCTCCTCTCCTGCTCCTCCCGGATCTCCCCTTTCCCTTTCCGCAGACTCCAGCTCCCGTTCCCGCTTTGTTCTCCATCCGTAGCCGCGTTCCTCCGCCCTCTGCTCTCCCGCATTCCCCGAGGCCGATCTCCAGCGGTTCCTCCAGGTACGACTGGCTGTGGGCCGCCTGGACTCGGGCATTCAAGCTCGGCCGCCCGGCTCCTTCTCCCTTCCAGCTCCCTTTGTCCCGGCTCCCGCCGGCGGTGGCAGCTCCTCTCTTCCCGGAGCCATTCGGGTTCCCGTGGCCGACTTGTCACCTTCTCCATCTGCTCCTCGTGGCCGCTGGGTTCTTTCATCACTCCCTTGCTCCTGGCGGCTCCACCGCTCCGGCCGTGCTTGGGGTTCCCGGCGCTGGCCTGCCCGTCCTCACATCTGACTCCTCTTCCTCCTGGGCTCCCCTCTCTCCCTCCCGCCTGTCCGGCTCCGGGGGCTGCCGCCTCCTCGGCTCTGCCGCTGCTCGCACGGCTCCAGGCTCCCGTTCGCGGCGCTCCCGAGGGATCAGCTCCCGCCGTGGTTCCTCCCCGCTCCGTGTGCGACGTTCCTGCTGATCCCTCCTCGTTTCCTCCGAGATTTCCGCCTCGCCGACCCTGAGGTCTCCTTGCAGCTCAGCCTCGCGGTTCCTCTCCCACGTTTGTCGTTCCTCCTCCTCCTCCTCCTCTTCCTCCTGGAGCTGCCGGCGGCTCGCTCTGCTCCTGAATTCCGGCTCCCGCAGGGATTTTCCTCCGGTCGGGAGCTTTGTCCTCTGCACCAGGAACGGGGCCCTCGGCTGGAACCAGAAGCAGCACTTGGCCACCCGGAACACCAGGAGGAGGAACTCGTTGAAATCGATGTCCCCGTCCCCATCCCACTCCAGGAACTGCAGGATCTTCTCGATGGTCTGAGGGTCGTGTGGCTTCTGCAGGGAAAAAACACGGGGTGGGGGAAAAAGGGGATTTTGGTCTTCCTGCTCACTGGGGGACATCAATGGGAAGAGTCACAGGAATCCTCCTTCCATCTCTCATAATTTCACTTTTAGGGCTCAGCACCAGCTGTGGGAATTCATTTCCCAAAATCCCCCCTGGATTCCCCTTTTCTTCAGGCTGAGCCCCCCAGCTCCCTCAGGGTTCTCCATTCCCTTCCCCAGCACAAAGGAGTCCAGCCTTTGGTGGAACCCAGCCTTTGGTGGAACCCAACCTTTGGTAGAACCCAACCTTTGGTGGAACCCAACCTCTGGTGGAACCCAACCTTTGGTGGAACCCAGCCTTTGCTGGAACTCAACCTTTAGTAGAACCCAGCCTTTGGTGGAACTCAACCTTTGGTGGAACCCAACATTTGGTGGAACCCAGCCTTTGGGGAACCCAGCCTTTGGTGGAACTCAACCTTTGGTAGAATCCAGCCTTTGATAGAACCCAACCTTTGGTGGAACCCAGCCTTTGGTGGAACCCAACCTTTGGTGGAACCCAGCCTTTGGTGGAACCCAGCCTGTGGTGGAACCCAATGTTTGGTAGAACCCAACGTTTGGTGGAACCCAGCCTTTGGTGGAACTCAACCTTTGGTGGAACCCTCCCCGTTCCGTTTCCAGAGAGGATTTTGCTGTTTCCACACCCAGCCCTTCCCGCAGCTCTCACCACCAGGGAATCTGCGAATTCCCTCTGGATCAGCTCCCTCATCCTCCTGCGGCTGAGCCCGGAGCCGTCCCCATCTCCCCGGGCGTGCTGCTGGAAGACGCCGACGATGGTGGCGATGCTGTCCAAGAACGGGGACATCCTGCAGATCCGAGCGAGCCTGGAGGGACAGGAGCGGACCGGGGGCTGGGGGATCCCCTTGGCAAGAGGGAGGAGAATTCCCGGCTCCGTGTTCCCCGCTGGGAGCACATTCCGGGGTTTTCAGTGGGATGGGAGCGGCCCTGGCCTCGCCACGCACGCGCTGGGTGACGTCGGAGCGGGAACGGTGACGGGGATGCGGTGACAGGGAGGGACCCGGCGGTGCTGACTCAAGAGGTGCCCCCAGATCCTGCCCCGTGGGGTTATGCCATGGAATATTTCTTTGGGATGGGCCCTCAATGGAACCAGTCCAACCCCTCTGCTGTCCAGGGAGGTCTCTGTGGAGCTTCTCCTCTCCAGGTGAACCCTTCCAGCTTCTCCAGCCTCCCCCCAGCCCTTGGAGCATCTCCATGGCCTCGTTCCAGGACTTCCTGGTGTTTCCAAGATCCATCCCCGTGATCCTGGCGAGAGCAGCTTTAACCCAACCCAAGACAACGATCTGGGGCAGAGACCTCAAGAGCTGCGTCTGGAAACCTCCAAAGCCTCCTCCTTCCCTCCTTGCTCCCTTGTGGCCTCCCCAGGCCTCCCGTGGGGAACCTCGGCGCCCGATCTGATCCCGGGAGCTGCGCCGTGCCCCGCTCCCGCCTCCGGAACGTGCCCGGGCACACGGGCGCTCCCTGCCCCATGGAAATCCACGGAGAAGGGGCCACTGCTCCATCTGGGAGCTGACCCCACACCCAAAGAACTCCCCAAACCTCTCCCGTATTCCCTTCCCTCAAGGACAACCCAAACCCAACAATCCCAACGCGCAGAAACCCTTCGATATCCCCAAAAAACGCCGGGACGGCTCTGCCGTCCACCGGAATCCCGGAGAAACACCAAAATCCCCAAGCAAGGAGAACATTCCCGGCCAAGGGAACGTTCCCGAGGGAGCCCCACTCACCCAAGGCGCTTCGGGACCGAGTGGGATTCCTGGGAAGCCGTGCGGAGCCAGGCGAGGCCGGGGCTGCTTTTATAGGGTCCCCGTTGGGGTTGGAGAGGAGCCACCCTTCGTGGACGTTGTCCTGATTCATCCTGGGCCAAGCCCAGTCCCAAACGGGTTATTTGGCTTATCAACCCTTCCCTATCATTTTCACCCCGAAATAGCAGCGGCTCTTCGGGCCGGTTCCGCCTAATCCTGGAAAATCCTGGCTGTAAAATGCTTTTATGGTCGAGTTTTGGATTTTATTTTTTTTTTTTTTTTTGGGGGGTGAATCTGGAAGGGCTCCAGAGCGTAAATGGAGGAGGGTGGATTTCAGTGTAAATATTTGTGTTACGGGCGGGAGTTTACGTCTTTAACACCTGCGAAACACATGAAAATGGGGATTAATGTTTAAATTGAATTAATTAAATTAATTAAATTAATTAAAAGGAAAATTTAAGTGCTGATGGCAGCAGAGCTCAGGATGAGCAGATCAAGGGACAATCAAGATCTTTATGACCCACGTAATTCGTCCCACAATTCCAGAGGGGATTTTTGTCTCTTTTTTGTGCATTTCCTTTGGGATTTCAAGCCCGAGGTCACTGAGCTTTGGATCAGGCAAAGGGAAGAAGATTTCAGCCCTAAAATCTGGGGGGAGATTCCCCAAATCCTCCTGATTTTGGCTCGTGGGACACCTCTGTAGAGTTTTATTCTGATTTTTACTTCTCATTAATGAGTATTTGGCCGCATTATCCAATATAAAAAATAAACCAACCCCAGCCATTTCTAAACGTTTAAATGAATTTTTAAACGGATTTTTGAACAAGGAAATTGTAGTCAATTGATGACTTCTCATTGAGAAAAGTCACGATAAAACTTCTGATATTAAATGGACTGTTTTCATTTCAACTTGGCTGGATTTTAATTAAAAATAAAAGCAGAGAAACCTCTGCTGAGAGGTCGATTCATGCCGAATTTCCTCCCGGCCGTAATTACCTCACAATCCCCTTATTTTTTTAATTTAATCTTCGGACGGCAAATTAATTAACTCTTCCTTTATTCCCCAGGAACTCTTAGAGGAAATCTGGAAAATTCCCAGAGCCTGGATTTGGGGTTTGGAGGGGGACGGGGTGACGGGGACATCACGGGGGCCACCTCAGAGCAGGAACTCGTCCCGCAGCCGCGCCCGTGGCTCGCCCTGGGTGTAGGAGCCCCAATTAATTAACGCTGGCTAATTAATAACCTCGGGGGACACTCAGCCCAGGGATTTGTCCCAAACGTTCATTTTTTAGGCTTTTTTTTTTTTTTTTTTAAACCCGGATATTAAATTACCCCCGGCGCAAATTAGGCCCCGCCTGGGCCATAATGACACCCTTGGGATGCTGTAATTTTGGGGTGGATTTTTGGGGTGATTATGCAAATGAGGGGGGGTTTGGTGGCCTGTAACTGTCTGGAATCCCCACCCAGGGGCTGGGGCCTCGGGAATCCGCCTTGGAAAAGGTCCCTGGCCTCGGGAGCGCTTCCCTGGGATTTGGGTGACATTCCCGGGATGAGGCAACGAGACTCCAGGCACGTCCTGGTGCTGCTGAACCCCATTTCTGCTGGGTTGCCCCAAAAATGCTTTTCCTGAGGCTCCAGGCACGTCCTGGTGGTGCTGAACCCCTTTTTCTGCTGGGTTTGCCCCAAAAATGCTTTCCTGAGGCTCCCGGCACGTCCTGGTGGTGCTGAACCCCCTTTTCTGCTGGATTTGCCCCCAAAATGCTTTTCCTGAGGCTCCAGGCACGTCCTGGCTTTGCTTATGGAACTCGGGTGGGATTTTTGGAGATTTCAGGTTCCTTTCCATCCCAAACCATTCCAGAATTCCCTTGACCGGTTTAGATGGGATTTTAGGGATCAATCCTTCCCTGGCCCAGGTTATTCCAGATTATTCATGGATTCTCCATCCCTGGAAGCGCCCAAGGCCAGGCTGGACCCACCTGGATAAGGGAAGGTCCTGCCCATGGAACTGGGGTGGGATTTTTTGGGATTTCAGGTTCCTTTCCATCCCAAACCATTCCAGAATTCCCTTGGCTGGTTTAGATGGGATTTTAGGGATCAATCCTTCCCTGGAAGCACCCAAAGCCAGGCTGGACCCACCTGGGACGGTGGAATTTGGTCCCACCTGGCTCCTGGGACACTTTTCCAGCCGGGATGTGGACGGGCAGTGGGGTGAGGTTGGGGGAGCACCAGGACTCCTGACCCCGCTCATCCTGTTGTCCCCGTGCGTCCCCTGCCTGTCCCCAATCTGCGCCATCGGGGCCCGGCCGAGGTCCCCACGCCTCGTCTGAGGTCGGTGACACGCAGGACACGGAGCCCCGGGTGCCACCTCCGACGTCACCCCCGAGACGGCCCCGAATGCCACAGCGGCCTCAGCTCTGAATCAGAAATCCCAAACCAGAAACCGCCCCCGCCAAACCCGCGGGGATCCGGGGTCCCGGAATTCCCTCGGGACTCCCCGGATCTGTGGGATTTTGGGTCTCAGCTGGGGACGCTCCAAGGGAGGGTTGGGAATTCCAAATATCCCACCCAGAGCAGCACAGGGCAGGGTTGGAATTCCCGGATTTCCCACCTGGAGCAGCGCAGGGCAGGGTGGGAATTCTGGATTTCCCACCTGAGCAGCGCAGGGCAGGGGTGGGAATTCTGGATTTCCCACCTGGAGCAGCACAGGGCAGGGTGGGAATTCCAAATATCCCACCTGGAGCAGCACAGGGCAGGGTTGGGAATCCCAAATATCCCACCCGGAGCAGCACAGGGCAGGGTTGGGAATTCCGGGTTGGGAATTCCAAATATCCCACCCGGAGCAACACAGGGCAGGGTTGGGAATTCCGGATATCCCACCCAAATCCATCTTTTATAAGATCGGGATTCCAGCCTGGGAATTCCAGGGAGACACCCCTGAAACGCCCCTCACCCAATTTCACCATCTTTATTGCTTTTTTCTCATTAATGAGAATTTTCTGCAGAATTAATTGCTGGCCCCTTCCATGGGCACCCCCGTCAGGAATTGGGCAGGAATTGGGCAGGAATTGGACAAGAATTGGACAGGAATGGGGCAGGAACTGGGCAGGAATTGGCAGGAATTGGGCAGGAATGGGGCAGGAATTGGACAAGAACTGGCAGGAATTGGGCAGGAACTGGGCAGGAATTGGGCTGGAATTGGGCAGGAATGAGGCAGGAATGGGGCGGGATTTGAGCAGGAACTGGGAAGGAATTGGACAGAACTGGCAGAAATTGGGCAGGAATTGGGCAGGAATTGGGCAGGAACTGGCAGGAATGGGACAGGAACTGGGCAGGAATGGGGCAGGAACTGGGCAGGAATTGGGCAGGAGCTGGGCAGGAATGGGGCTGGAATTCGGTACAAATTGGGCAGGAATTGGGCGTGATTTGAGCAGGAATTGGGCAGGAATTGGACAAGAACTGGGCAGGAATTGGGCAGGAATTGGGCGGGAAATGTTATTTGGTTAATTTGGTGATTCTGGTTATTTTTACCCCGCCGGGGTGGGGTTCAGGCGGGGCCGGAGCCGCGCCCGGGGCTCAGAACGGGTTTGGTGAGAGGGGCGGGGAGGGAGGGAGGGGAAACAAAGGGAGAGGAACGAGGGGGCCGGGAGGGAACGGGGCTGGGCCGAGCTGGGAGGGAACGGGAACGGAGAATCCTGAGGGGGTGATCCCGGAGAAAAGGGGGATCCAGGGGGATTTGGGATCTGCCAGGGGAATTTGGGATCTGATCCCAGGGAACGGGGCAGGACAAGAGGGAACGGCCTCGAGCTGTGCCAGGGGTAGAAAATTTGGGAAATTCCTGGAAAAAAAAAATTATTTTATTTTATATATATTTTTATTATTTTATTTTATTTTATTTTAAAATATTTTTATTTTATTTTATATATTTTAATCTATTTTACATTTTATATAAAATATATATTTTTACATTTTATTACATTTTATTTTATTTTATTTTGTTTTCCTTGGAAAGGGCTCTGGCAAGGTTGGAGTGGCCACCCTGGAAGTGTCCGAGGAATTCCTGGAGGTTCCTCGGGATGACCGAGGTGGGATCGATCCCAGCCTGGACCCGGTGATCCCGGAGCTTTTTCCCTGGACGTTCCTGGACGTTCCTGGACGATCCCGGAGCTCCCCCGGACCCGGCAGCGAAATCTGCTCGGACGGCGCCCCCTGGCGGCTGCGGGAGCGGCACCGCGAACCCCGGAATGTCCAGGATTGGGATTGGGATTGGGATTGGGATTGGGATGGGGGATTGGGATTGGGATTGGGAATTGGGATGGGGGATTGGGGATGGGGGATTGGGAATGGGGATTTGGGGATTGGGAATTGGGGATTGGGGATTGGGGATTTGGGATTGGAGATTGGGAATTGGGATTTGGGGATTGGGATTGGGATTGGGATTGGGAATTGGGATGGGGATTGGGAATTGGGGATTCAGGAAGGTCGATTTATATATTTTTATATTTTATATATTTTAAAATTTAATATATTTAATAATGTATAGAAAACATATTTTTATATATATTACTTTAAATATAATGTAAAAATATAATATATTGATATGTCATATATATAATATATATTTTTATATTTGATATGTTTTTATTAAAAACATATTTTTAATTTAATTTAATTTAATTTAATTTAGTTTTATTTAATTTTATTTTATTTTATTTTATTTTATTTTATTTTATTTTATTTTATTTTATTTTATTTTATTTTATTTTATTTTTATTTATTTCATTTCATTTTATATTTCATTTACTACTGCAGCTTGTACCCCTCTTTTTGAAGGTTTTATCCACATTATCACTGGCTTTATCCATCTTTTTCCAGCTTTTTTCCCCGTTCTCCCTTTCCCATCATTCCTTTGCCGTTTCTCCCCATTTCCTTCCCTCTTCCCCTACTGAATTCTCCCCAAATTCCGGCCTTTTTTCCTTCTTATTGCCTCATCCCCGAGCAGATTCCTAAACCTTCCCCTTCTGCAGGGATTTCCATCCCCACATCTCCGCGATTAAATAAATAATTGCAATCAAATCCCGTGATTAAATAATTGCAATCAAATCCTGTGATTAAATAACTGCAATCAAATCCCGTAATTAAATAATTGCAACCCAATCCCTCCTTTTCCCCCGAGCCCTCCCCGCTGTCCCCAATCCCCTCTGACGTTCAGAGGTGTCAGAAATTCCCTTAATTCCATTTTTCCCCCCACGTTAATGAGGATATTTCAATAATTGGATTCCAGGGCTGCCCTCGAATTCTCTGGGTTTGAATAATCCCACAATTCAAACCAGGGATTCACATCCCAGCTCCTTCCCTCGCTTTGAGACGCTTCTAATAAATCCAACATTCATTAATGATAATTAAGGAGGAATTAATTAACCCTTTCTGTGCCTTCCGAGCCTCAAACTCACAAATATTTTGGATTTTCCTGTTCCCTTTCCTGATTCTCTTAGGGAGGGTGGGATTTTTCGTGCCCCCTTTTGCTCTTTTTTCCCATTTTTTGGGAGGTTTAAATCCCATTTTTTTTGGGAGGTATAAATCCCATTTTTTTGGGCTGTTTTAATCCAATTCCTCAGGAAATTTTAATCCAATTCCTCAGGATATTTTCATCCCATTTTTGGGATGTTTTCACCCAATTCCTCGGGATGTTTTTAATCTCATTTTTCAGGTTATTTTCATCCCATTTCTTGGAGTATTTTAATTCAAATTTTGGGATGTTTACACCCAGTTCCTCGGGATGTTTTCCCCAATTCCTCAGGATGTTTTAATCTCATTTTCCAGGATATTTTCATCCCATTCCTTGGAATATTCTAACTCAAATTTTGGGATGTTTACACCCAGTTCCTTGGGAGGTTTTCACCCAAATCCTCAGGTTATTTTCATTCCATTCCTTGGGATGTTTTAATCCCATTTTTGGGATGTTTTCACCCAGTTTCTCGGGATGTTTTAATCTCATTTTTTCAGGATATTTTCATCCCATTCCTTGGAGTATTTTAATTCAATTTTTGGGATGTTTTCACCCAGTTCCTTGGGATGTTTTAATCTCATTTTTCAGGATATTTTCATCCAGTGCCGGCCCAGTTCTCCCAGTGCCCGCCCAGTTCTCCCAGTACCCGCCCAGTTCTCCCAGTGCCCGCCCAGTTCTCCCAGTGCCCTCCCAGTTCTCCCAGTGCCCTCCCAGTTCTCCCAGTGCCCTCCCAGTTCTCCCAGTGCCCTCCCAGTTCTCCCAGTGCCCGCCCGGTTCTCCCAGTGCCCTCCCAGTTCTCCCAGTGCCCACCCAGTTCTCCCAGTGCCCTCCCAGTTCTCCCAGTGCCCGCTGAGTTCTCCCAGTGCCCTCCCAGTTCTCCCAGTGCCCTCCCAGTTCTCCCAGTGCCCGCTGAGTTCTCCCAGTGCCCTCCCAGTTCTCCCAGTGCCCTCCCAGTTCTCCCAGTGCCCTCCCAGTTCTCCCAGTGCCCTCCCAGTTCTCCCAGTGCCCCAATCCCAGTTCTCCCAGTGCCCTCCCAGTTCTCCCAGTTTCCCCTGTCCCAGTTCTCCCAGTGCCCCAATCCCAGTTCTCCCAGTGCCCTCCCAGTTCTCCCAGTACCCGCCCAGTTCTCCAGTGCCCTCCCAGTGCTCCCAGTGCCCTCCCAGTGCTCCCAGTGCCCTCCCAGTTCTCCCAGTGCCCATCCCAGTTCTCCCAGTGCCCTCCCAGTTCTCCCAGTGCCCACCCAGTTCTCCCAGTGCCCTCCCAGTTCTCCCAGTGCCCGCTGAGTTCTCCCAGTGCCCTCCCAGTTCTCCCAGTGCCCTCCCAGTTCTCCCAGTGCCCGCCCAGTTCTCCCAGTGCCCTCCCAGTTCTCCCAGTACCCGCCCAGTTCTCCCAGTGCCCTCCCAGTGCTCCCAGTGCCCTCCCAGTTCTCCCAGTGCCCTCCCAGTTCTCCCAGTGCCCTCCCAGTTCTCCCAGTGCCCTCCCAGTGCTCCCAGTGCCCTCCCAGTGCTCCCAGTGCCCATCCCAGTGCCCTCCCAGTGCTCCCAGTGCCCTCCCAGTGCTCCCAGTGCCCATCCCAGTGCTCCCAGTGCCCTCCCAGTGCTCCCAGTGCCCTCCCAGTGCTCCCAGTGCCCTCCCAGTTCTCCCAGTGCCCACTCGGTTCTCCCAGGGCCCTCCCAGTGCTCCCAGTGCCCGCTCAATTCTCCCAGTGCTCCCAGTGCCCGTCCAGTTCTCCCAGTGCCCGTCCAGTTCTCCCAGTGCCCTCCCGGTTCTCCCAGTGCCCTTCCAGGCTCTGGTGCTTCCGAACATTCCCAGGAATTCCTTCTCCGTCCCCTCTGGAATTTGGAGCTCCCAAATGAAGCCTCCAGGCAAAATCCGCCTCCCCTGGGCGCCCTGAGGGGTTCCGAGCCTCTGGCCAACTGGGAGCTGCTGGTTTAACTGGAATTCTCCTGGATGAGCCTCTGCGGGCTGGGGACTCATCCCAGGAAATTCCAGGCTGGATTCCAGCTCCCCAAAATAAACTCGGGAGCAGCTCCAGCCCTGGGGGTGCTGCTGGTGGTGCCCCAAACTCAGATCCAGCCCAGAACTCCCTAAAAATAAATTCTCACCCGTGGGGAAGGAGCTCCTCGAGTTTTATTTCCGAGGAAAATCTGCTTTCCTCAAAATTCCGACAATTTTCATGGGGAAAGCCATGAAGAAAAAGGATTAAAAATTAAAACCATTAAAACCATGAATGAATTAAGGCGGGCTCTGAACCTGTCCGTCCGTGGGAAGTAAAAGGCGGCAGGTGACGAAAGAGGACCCCGGCTGCAATTCCCGCTGGGATCATTTTCCCATTATTTATTGCGCTTTTCGTTGGGCAATCCGACTGACGCAGCAATTAAGAGATGATTGAAAAGCAGCTTTTTTTTGTTTGTTTTTAATCTCACGTGAAGCAATTTCCTCTCTTTTTTTTTGCGGGAAGCTCAGACTCACCCGAGCCGGGCAGGGGCTCCCCTTTCCTTCATCCCACCGATCCCAATCCTATTTCTTGCCCCGGAACCAGCCCTGGCAGCGGGACAGGCAGCGCTCCACGATGCTGGAAGTGCAGGAGTTGAGGCGGAACGGGCTCCGTGGGGACGCCTGGCATTTGCTGTCCTTGGCATCTCCGGCGTCCCCGAGTCCCTGGGATTGGGACGCGCAGGGATCCGTGGAAATCCCAGTTTGGGATGAGCAGGGATCCACAGAAATCCCGCTTTGGGATGAGCAGGGATCCACGGAAATCCCACTTTGGGATGAGCAGGGATCCGCGGAAATCCCAGTTTGGGATGAGCAGGGATCCGTGGAAATCCCAGTTTGGGATGAGCAGGGATCCACAGAAATCCCGCTTTGGGAGGTGCAGGGATCCACAGAAATCCCGCTTTGGGATGAGCAGGGATTCGTGGAATTCTCACTTTGGGATAAGCAGGGATCCATGGAAATTCCACTTTGGGATGAGCAGGGATCCGTGGAAATCCCACTTTGGGATGAGCAGGGATCTGCGGAAATTCCACTTTGGGACACGCAGGGATCCCCCAGGATGGTGCCCTGGGCCTGGCACGGCTCATCCGTGCCCAGCTCCACCACCTCGAGGGTGCAGAGATCCAGGGCCGGCAGATCCTGGCCGAGCTTTCCCAGGCTGTCCAGGCCGGTCCCGGCGGTTTTGGAGACCCCGAGCTCCTCCTGGGGCAGCGGGGAGGTCCCGGCCGAGTCCGGGGCGCAGAGCTCCACGGTCAGGATGGATTTCTGCAGCGGGAACCGCATCACGCACATGCCGGGGCTCTCGAAGGTGAAGGGCTCCTCTGCAGAGCTCGGGATTTTCACAGGATCCGTGCAGGGCCCGGAGGTGACCCCGAGGGGGACCTGGGGAGGGTCACAGGGACAGGAGGGACAAATGTCCTGGCACGGGCAGGGATCTCCAGGGGAATTCTGCTCCGGGGCCGCCGTGGCGCAGGGATGGCTCTGGGCAGCGTCTTGCAGGCAGGAACAGGAATCCATCTCCTTGCGATTGAGAGCTGCAAGAAAAAGGAACAATTTCACATCCAATCCCATGAAAAAATCAGCGAGAAATTCCTCATTTTTTCACTTTTCTCTTCAAACTCCCCAAGTCAGATATTCTCATTAAAATCTGCTCACAGGCGAACAATTCCAACACTTTGCCAGCATTTTTTTGGGGGCGGATAACAATGGATTTGATTCACGTTTTCAGGCTTATAATTTCAAGCATCTCCCTGCCCTTCCCCAGCTGTTTTTCCCTTCCCCAGCTGTTTTTCCCTTCTCCAGTTGTTTTTCCCTTCCCCAGTTGTTTTTTCCCTTCCCCAGCTGTTTTTCCCTTCTCCAGTTATTTTTCCCTTCCCCAGCTGTTTTTCCCTTCCTCCGTTGTTTTTCCCTTCCCCACTTGTTTTTCCCTTCCCCACTTGTTTTCCCTTCCCCAGTTGTTTTTCCCTTCCCCAGTTGTTTTTCCCTTCTCCAGTTGTTCCCTTCCCCAGTTGTTTTTCCCTTCCCCAGCTGTTTTTCCCTTCTCCAGTTGTGTTTTTTCCCTTCTCCAGTTGTTTGGAACGGATCCTGGATCTCCTGGCAGCACGGGATTTAATCCCATTAAATCCAGCGCTGGAACAGCAGGAATTTTCCAGAACATCCCTGAGCATTCCAGAATTACAGCCAAGAGAAGGATTTTACCCTCTGAAACCTCCATCCCCGAGGAGACTGAGCACATTAAACCCCCTTTTTTCAGCTTCCCAGGGATCTATTGTGGAAAAGCCCCCCGGGACCTGCAGGACCCCAGGGACACTCACCGGGTCGGCACCGGCGGGGCAGAGGCGGCCGCGTTGTCCCGGGACGTTCCTGGCGCGTTCCGGCCTCGGGAGCAGCTCAGCCCCGGGCACCCGCAGCTCCCCACGGCCTCGCTCCGCCTCTGCCCCGCCGGGGGGATGATTTGCCTAATTATTTTTAATGGAAAACGCCTATTTCCGCGGCTGGAGCCGGACCTGGAGCTCGGGAATTCACGTGGCCCCGCAGACGCCAGGGAGGAATTTGGGAAATGAGAGGATTCCCCGCCCGGTGACGGGGCAGGTTCTTGGGATGCTCCGACAGCCTCCAGCGCCTCGTGAGGACCATTAGGGGCAGGATGGGATGTGGGATTCGGGGGATTCTTTCATTTTTAGCCACGTCTTCTGACCTTTTCCCGTCCTGTTTTTCCACGGAGCTGCTGGAAACTCTTCGCTCACCGCTCGTCTCGTGATGTTTTCCGTCCTCTCCCGAAGTTCTGACTCAAATCCCGTCCCCGTTGTCGTTGTCCTGGTGTGGGATGGGCAGGCAGGTGACCGGAGGAGTGACCACCACCCTTTTCCCTTCATTTTACCCCAAACCCGCTGAATTCCACCCGGTTGGAAATCCATAAACCCAAAAACGTGAATCAAATCTGTTCCCCCCCAAAAAAATCATTGGGAAATCATTTGAATTGTTGGGCTGAAAACAGATTTGAGCAAGAAAATCTCAAAGGGGGAGTTTGAACAGAAAAACCAAAAAAAAAGTAGAAATTTTTCCTGCAGTCAGCAGCAAACTCCCAACCCAAGGGGTCATGAATTCCAAATTTATTTATTTCCAGGAAATAACAAAAAAATCACAAAATTTGGAGGGAGAAGAGGCAAAACCCCCCTTGGTGTCCTGGTGGAAAGCAGCCTCGGCTCTGGCGCGAGTCACTCGTGTCCCTGGCTGTGTCACCGGGTGACTTGGGGCAGGGTGGCAGCGAGCAGAGGAGAATTCCTGAGCCTTTGATGTCTCAGGGGAACTGGTTGGGTCTCTCTTCCTTCTTTTCCAGGCAGGGGCGGCTTTTCCGCGGGGAGAAAAGCGGCGGCTCCGAGCCGCGACGGCTGCGCGAGGTTTTGTCACCTTGTCGGGCCGGGTGTGACCTCCTGGCACCAGGAACGGGCACAGAAATCGGCCCGAAGGCCACCGAGATCACAGAGTTCATCCCTCGGGGCTCTGCTGGAGTTGGGACACGCGGGACAGGCCCTGGAAGGTCCCGGAGATCCTGGAAATGTGAAGATTTCCCTGGAGGCCAGCGGCCGAAATCCCGGAAAAACAAAGAAATCAAATTTGCATTAAAAAGAAAAATCAAAGGAATGTGGGGAAAATGACCAGGGCAGGGATTGTCCCCTGGGGAGGGGAATGTCCAGAGCTGTGTCCAGGGCTGGGAAATCATGGAAAGAGGGACAGGGAGGGGATGGAGCAGGGCTGGGGATGGGAATGGAGCTGGAAAATCCTGAGGGAGCTCAGGAGGCTCAGCCTGGAGAAAAGGGGGATCCAGGGGGAATTTTGGGATCTTCCAGGGGGAATTTGGGATCTTCCAGGGGGAATTTGGGATCTTCCAGGGGGAATTTTGGGATCTTCCAGGGGGAATTTGGGATCTTCCAGGGGGAATTTGGGATCTGATCCCAGGGAACGGAGTAGGACAAGAGGGAACGGCCTCGGGCTGTGCCAGGGGAGACTCAGGGTGGGAAATTTGGGAAATTCCTGCTGGAAAAGGGAAAAGGCTTTGGAAGGGGCTCAGGGAGGGTTGGATTTGCCACCCCTGGGAGTGTCCAGGGAATTCCTGGACCACATCTGGAGCTGGGTCCGATTTGGGTCCCGCAGCTCAAGACCAACCAAGGGCACCCAGATGTTGCAGGGACCTTGAGGAAAAGGAGGATTGGGAGATGCTGAAGATTTGGGGATGATCCTGGGGCCTCTTCGAGCCATCCAAAATATTCATGGAGAGGCTCTTCCAGCTGAGGGATTGAGGGAAAACCGAGCAGATTCTCAGGAATAAAATTCCCAGCAGATGGAATATTGCAAGGGAACCAAGCCCCATCCAGAGTCCCATCCCCAAATGCTCCAAAACAGATTTTTTTTCCAATTTAATCCTGAGGGGGATTGTTTCCAGGCTGTCTCATCTGCATTTCCCAGTCCGTAGGAAATACGTGGATGGGGAATTCCTGGCAGTCTCACATCCCACCCCGGCGACATTAAAAATTATAATGTCGAGCCGAGTAATTGAAGGATTGGAGCAGAGCAGGTCTGGATTATTAAATATTTGATTTCCATACCCCTGAGGTGTCTCACTTCCGGAACCACGGACACCAAAATCCTATAAAAGGATTCCTATTGTCCAGTTCCCCAAGCCATTTTTGGTTTCATTTGGTGCTCGCTGGTGGAGAATTGGGTAAGTCCAGCTCGGTTTCCTTGGAAGTCACCTCGTGGTTGTTTTTTTTTAATTTTGGAGCCGTGCAGAAACAAATTAAAATACTTAAAAGCCTTTCTGCTTGGGGATATTGGGGTTGGGATTCCCCCAGATTTTAATTCCGTCTTCTCCGGGGTTTATTTGCTGCGGGTTTTGCTCTTTTTCCATTCGAGGAGGACGAAATTCTCTCTCTCTGTGTGTCCTCAGCGACTTTGCTGCCGCGTTTCACCCCGGGAATTGTTGGGAGAGATCAAAAGGCCAGGCTGGGACATCAAAGGGCACGAGTGGGAGGCGGGATAAGGAACGGAGCCTCTCGGGAGCCCGCGGTGCCTGGGAGGGAAAGATTTGGTGGGAAAGCAGCGAGGGCAGAGCCTTTCCTTGGGGAGCTTTCCCAGCACGGAGCCGGCCCTGGCGGCCTCTGGATGAGGGCAGGGAGTTCTGAGGCGTTTTTGGGTGAAATCAGGGTAGAAATGGGAAATATTCTTGCCGAACCGAGGGGAGAAGTGGGCAGGTGGAGGCTTCAGATGTAAAGGAGACCAAATAACTTTTGCTTCCTGATTTGGGAGGAAGCTGCTTGAAAACAGCAACAAATTTGTCCAAAATGTGGAGTCCCTTCCTCGCCACACGGCTGTTTTCCCAGTTCAGGATTCGGTGCAAAAAGGATGAATTAATTCAGTGTACAGAACAACCTGGAACGTTCTCACACCTTTTTTTATAAAAATAATTTTATCCCTTTCCTTTTTCCAGCCTCCCCCTTCCCCCCAAGGATGCGTCGCGCCACCGGCTGCCCCCTGAGCCAGACGTGCATCCCCCCTCCGGCCGTGCTGCTCAGCAGCTTCCCGGCGCCCTCCGGCCCGGATCCCTGCGGCATCAGCGGCGCCTTCCAGCGCCTGCCCGGCCGCCGCAGCCCCGGCTGCCGCCCCGGCACCACCACCTACGTCAGCCTGGGCAGCCTGGGCAGCCTGGGCAGCCTGGGCAGCCTGGGCAGCCTGGCCCGGGCCACCAAGCCCTGCGGCCTCGTGGCCACCCTGAGCGGCCCCTCGGGCTGTGGGCGCCCCACGAGGTGCGGGAACCCCTGCTGCTGCTGCTGCTGGGTGACCGAGAGCTGCAGCCGCGACTGCTGCCAGGAGGCGGCCCAGTGCTCTGCGGGCCCGTGCCAGGAGCTGTGCTGCCAGGAGGTCACCAAGGGCTCAGCCACGTGCCAGGATCCGTGCTGTAAGGAGGTCACCACGTGTGTCACAACGTGTCAAGATCCATGCCATCAGGACATCACTACGTGCACCACCACATGCCAAGATCCGTGTTGTCAAGAGGTCACCAAGTGTGTCACCACATGCCAAGATCCGTGTTGTAAGGAGGTCACCACGTGCACCACCACGTGTCAGGATCCATGTTGTAAGGAGGTCACCAAGTGTGTCACCACATGTCAGGATCCATGTTGCAAGGAGGTCACCAAGTGTGTCACCACGTGCCAAGATCCATGTTGTAAGGAGGTCACCAAGTGTGTCACCACGTGCCAGGATCCATGTTGTAAGGAGGTCACCGCGTGCACCACCACGTGTCAGGATCCATGTTGTAAGGAGGTCACCAAGTGTGTCACCACGTGTCAGGATCCCTGTTGTAAGGAGGTCACCAAGTGCACCACGACGTGTCAGGATCCATGCTGCCAGGAGGTCACCAAGTGTGTCACCACGTGTCAGGATCCTTGTTGCAAGGAGGTCACCAAGTGTGTCACCACGTGTCAGGATCCCTGCTGCAAGGAGGTGACCAAATGTGTCACCACGTGTCAGGATCCTTGTTGCAAGGAGGTCACCAAATGTGTCACCACGTGCCAGGATCCGTGTTGCAAGGAGGTCACCAAATGTGTCACCACGTGTCAGGATCCTTGTTGCAAGGAGGTCACCAAGTGCACCACGACGTGTCAGGATCCATGCTGCCAGGAGGTCACCAAGTGTGTCACCACGTGTCAGGATCCTTGTTGCAAGGAGGTCACCAAGTGTGTCACCACGTGTCAGGATCCCTGCTGCAAGGAGGTCACCAAATGTGTCACCACGTGTCAGGATCCTTGTTGCAAGGAGGTCACCAAATGTGTCACCACGTGCCAGGATCCGTGTTGCAAGGAGGTCACCAAATGTGTCACCACGTGTCAGGATCCTTGTTGCAAGGAGGTCACCAAATGTGTCACCACGTGCCAGGATCCCTGCTGCAAGGAGGTCACCAAGTGTGTCACCACGTGCCAGGATCCTTGTTGCAAGGAGGTGACCACGTGCACCACATGTGTGGATCCATGTTGTCAGGAGATCTCCAAATGTGTCACCACATGTGTGGACCCGTGTTGCCAGGGAGTCCCCACGTGTGTCACCACGTGTGTGGAGCCGTGTGGCAAGAAGGCCCCGAGGGGCCTCACGCCGTGCTACGAGCCCGGCTGCAAGAAGGTGAGCAAGTGGAGCAGCCCCTGGGTGATCCCGTGGTGCAGGAAGGGCGCCAAGTCCAGCCCCAGGTGTGGAGACCCCTGCTCCAAGAAGGGGAGCAAGGGCGGCTCCAGATGTGTGGATCCATGCTACAAGAAGGTGCCCAAGTGCCCCACCCCGTGCCAAGATCCGTGCTGCGTCACCAGGTGTGAGCCCAGGTGTGTGGACACGTGTTGCCAGGAGGTCACCAAGTGCAGAACCAGGTGTGTGGATCCCTGCTGCCAGGAGGTCACCAAGTGTGTCACCACGTGTGTGGATCCATGCTGCCAGGAGGTCACCAAGTGCAGAACCAGGTGTGTGGATCCGTGTTGTAAGGAGGTCACCAAGTGTGTCACCACGTGCCAAGATCCCTGCTGCAAGGAGGTCACCAAATGTGTCACCACGTGTGTGGATCCATGCTGCCAGGAGGTCACCAAGTGCAGAACCAGGTGTGTCGATCCCTGCTGCCAGGAGGTCACCAAGTGTGTCACCACCTGCCAAGATCCCTGTGGCAAGGAGGTCACCAAGTGTGTCACCACGTGCCAAGATCCCTGCTGTGTCACCAGATGTGCCACCACCAGATGTGTGGATCCCTGCTGCCAGGAGGTCACCAAGTACACAACCACGTGCCAGGATCCCTGCTGTGTCACCAGATGTGCCACCACCAGATGTGTTGATCCCTGCTGCCAGGAGGTGACCAAGCGCGTCACCACGTGCCAGGATCCCTGCTGTGTCACCAGATGTGCCACCACCAGATGTGTGGATCCCTGCTGCCAGGGAGTCACCACGTGTGCCACCAGGTGTGTGGACCCGTGCTGCCAGGGGGTGGCCAGGTGCCAAGATCCGTGCTGTGCCACCAGGTGTGTGGACACCTGCTGCCAGGGAGTGACCACCTGCACCACGGCCTGCCAGGACACCTGCTGCCAGGGAGTGACCACGTGTGCCACCAGGTGCGTGGACACCTGCTGCCAGGGAGTGACCTCGTGCCAAAATTCCTGCTGCCAAGGAGTGACCACCTGCCAGGGTTCCTGCTGCCAGGGAGTGACCACCTGCCAAGGTTCCTGCTGCCAAGGAGTGACCACCTGCCAGGACCCCTGTGGCCAGGGAGTGACCACCTGCACCACGACCTGCCAAGACCCTTGCTGCCAGGGAGTGACCACCTGCCAGGGTTCCTGCTGCCAGGGAGTGACCACCTGCACCACAACCTGCCAAGGAGTGACCACCTGCCAAGACCCCTGTGGCCAGGGAGTGACCACCTGCACCACAACCTGCCAGGACCCTTGCTGCCAAGGAGTGACCTCGTGCCAAAATTCCTGCTGCCAGGGAGTGACCACCTGCACCACGACCTGCCAGGACCCTTGCTGCCAAGGAGTGACCACTTGCACCACCAGATGCCAGGGAGTGACCTCGTGCCAAGACCCCTGTGGCCAGGGAGTGCCCACCTCGTGCCCAGCCCCGTGCTGTGTCCCCAGCCGTGCCACCTCTCAGTGTCGCGGAGGTGTCCAGGTTGTCACCAGGTGCGCCGAGTCCTGTCCCACCACCTGCGTCACCCAGACGTGCCCCGTGTGCGGCCGGTGCTGCTCCGTCTCGGGCTGCCCGAAATTCCGGGCTCGCTGAGGGGCTCCGGGGTGGGATCCCCGCGGAGGAAGAGCAAATCCTCCCGTTCCTCACGTTCCGCCCCCGTTCCTGCTGTTTTTCACCCCAAGAAAGCGCCGTTCCTCACGGGACGCCACCGAGCGATTTTGTGCCCCCGGATTGGTTCCCCGGGAGAAAGAATCCGAAATTCCCCTCGCACCGGGAGTGTGGTGGAGGAATTCCCCTCTCTGTTCTGTCCTTCCTCCTGATCTTTTTCCTTGAAGCAATAAAAGAAACGATCTTGGCATCGGCCTCATAGATTTCCTTCGCTTCCTTTTAATTCCTTTCCTAAAATCCCGAATTTTTTGTAATAAAAAGTGCTTGGGAAGTTCTCGCTGGGATTGCGGAATGCCCTGAGATGGAAGGGGCGCACGGGGATCATCAAATCCAACTCCTGGTCCTGCTCAGGACATCCCAAAATCCCTCTGTGTCCTTGGGAGTGTTGTCCTGGAGCTCTGGTGGGTTTGGGATGGTGACCATTCCTCGGGGAGCCTGGTGAGAGCTCCCATGCTCTGGTGGGAAGATCCTTTTCCCAAAATCCATCCCAATTCCCACCCTGGCACATCTCCAGTCCTTCCTTCAGTCCTGACATCCGTGATATCCCAAATCAATGCCCGAAATCCCAAACCAACACCTGAAATCCCAGATCAGTGTGTGAAATCCCAGATCAGTGTGTGAAATCCCAGATCAATGCGTGAAATCCCAGATCAATGTGTGAAATCCCAAATCAACGCCCGATATCCCAGATCAATGCCTGAAATCCCAGATTTATGCCTGAAATCCCAGATTAATCCCAGATCCCTGATAATCGAGATCAATATGTGAATCCCAGATCAATGTGTGAAATCCTAGACCAATATCTGATAACCCAGATCAATGTGTGAAATCCCACATCAATATCTGATAACCCAGATCAATATCTGATAACCCAGATCAACACCTGAAATCCCAGCTCAGACGGGATTTCCAGCCTGGAAAAACACCCGAAACCCCCCCAAAAAATGGCGAATTTTCCAAGCTCTCCTCCATCACTTGATCCCAAACCCCAAACGGGGATCGGGACCGTCCCGGGAGGGTTTTTGGGGAGGGTTTGGGGAAGGTTTGGGGAAGGTTTGGGGAAGGTTTGGGGAGGGTTTGGGGAGGGTTTGAGGAGGGTTTGGGGAAGGTTTGGGGAAGGTTTGGGGAAGGTTTTTGGGGAGAGTTTGGGGAAGGTTTGGGAAAGGTTTTTGGGGAAGGTTTGGGGAAGGTTTGGGGAGGGGTTGGGGAGGGTTTGGGGAAGGTTTGGGGAAGGTTTGGGGAAGGTTTTTGGGGAAGATTTGGGGAAGGTTTTTGGGGAGGGCTTGGGGAGGGTTTGGGGAGGGTTTGGGGAGGGTTTGGGGAAGGTTTGGGGAAGGTTTGGCCGTGCAAATCCCGCTCGGAAGGCGGGCGGGAGGAGCGGGGGCGGCGCAGACGGGGCGCGACCGTCTGGGAGCCGCCGCCGGAGATGCCCCGAGGCCCGGGGCCGGTGACAACCCGCGGGATCCTCCCTCGGAGCTGCTCCGATCCCGGCGGGCTCCAAAACGCCTCTAAAATTCCTTAAAATTCAGTGTCCTTCGCTCCTGCCCCCAAATCCTTCGGTTTTCTGGGAAATTAAATATACATGGGGGAAAAAAAATGGTTTTTGGATTAATTTTTCCCTTCTGGCGTGGTGCTGGCAGGAGTGTCCATTAATCCTTCACGTGTCCAGAAAATTCAGATTTGAATCATCTCGGTGCCCCCATTTGCAGAAAAAACAAACAAACAAATGGGAATTCTTCCTGCGTGAACACCTGGATGTTTATTCCATACCTGTGGAATTAAAATAGGCAGAGAATTGCTGCTCACTACAAGAAAATGTTGTAGAATCCCCCTGGTTCCTCTGTGAGGTGAGCTCTAAAATTTCCATGGAGATCAAAGCAATTTTATCCACTAAATTAAAAAAAAAAATCCGGAGGGAAATCTGGAGATTTTTCCTGAAAAAAAATGGAGAAAATCAAAGCAAAGAAGGCAAAGAGATAAAAGAGGTGAGGAATTATTTTTTAATTTTTTTTTTTTTCCGTAACCACAGCCAGTTCCTCCTTGCCAGATTTAATTACTCAGGCGCTAATTGTCATTCTTCCCTGAGCGCTCACCTTACGCAGTAAACAGGAAAAGAGGCCGGAATGGTGGGATTTGGGCTCCTGTCATGGCTGCATCCCAATTGTCCCTCGGGCATGGACTGGAGGAGCCGCTCACGCCCGTGTGAGGCTGAGTGTCCTCTCCTCTCATCCTCCTGGCATCCCAAAAATCCCAGGAGCCGCCTGGACACTGCCCTGGAGCTGGGTCAGACCCTCCCGCCTCGCCCAGGTCCTTGTGGGAATGGGGAGAGGGGAAAGTTGGGTCTGGGGAAGGCCCAGGAGGGTTCATTGGCACCGGGCGTGGAGGGTCTGGGCAGAAAAATGGGGCAGAATCGCTGATTTCCATGAGAATTTATCAAAACACGCAGAAAAAAAATTCCTTTTCTTGCTCGGGAAAATGGGAATTTCGGGGTGGAGGGGTTGGAGCTCGATTCTGTGTCCAGGTCTGGAAAATCATGGAAAAGGGGATGGGGAGGGGATGGAGCCGGCCCAGGGGGGGGAATGGGGCTGGGGAAGGGTCTGGAAAATCCTGAGGAGCTGAGGAGAAAAGGGGGATCCGGGGGGAATTTTGGGCTCTTCCAGGGGGAATTTTGGGCTCTTCCAGGCAGAATTTGGGATCTGATCCCAGGGAATGGGACGGCACAAGAGGGAACGGCCTAGAGCTGTGCCAGGAGAGGCTCAGGGTGGGAAATTTGGGAAAATCCTTCCTGGAAAGGGCTCAGGCAGACCTGGAAAAGGTCTCAGGGAGGTTTGGATTGGCCATCCTTGGAGGTGTCCAAGGAATTCCTGGAGATTCCTCGGGGTGACCAAGGTGGGCTCGGACACATCTTGGACTCGATGTTCTGGGAGATCTTTCCCAGTCTCAGGGACTTTGGGACCCTGGAAAATCTTTGGCTCCCTCATCACAAGACCCTTGGGTGCTGTCCCCATGGAATTCCCTCATGGAATTCCCTCTGGAATGCCCGAGGTGCCGTGGAGGAGCCACCAGAGCCACCGGAGCCACCGGAGGACGTCACTTTGGGGTCCTGACTCACCGACACCAATGTGACACCTGCAATGACTCCAATCGGCCACTGACGTGATGGAGATTCCCAAATGAGCGCCAATTAGCGATAACGACCCCGTGACGTTCCCACGTGTCCCAGCGCCGGCCCCTTTACGTGTCCCCCGAAACAAATCCACTTTTGGAAGGCCCCAATTTCTGGCTAATCAAAGTTAACTACAGGGTGTAAAACGACTCGGGGTAGAAAGGGAGGAGCAGGACCGGTCCTCAGAGATGGTTTGGAGGTGAGCCGGGAGCACGAGGAGATAATGAGGAGCTGTTCCAACCGGAATATGGGATATTCCTCGGGAAGATGAGGGTTGGGAGCTGCTCTGGGCGAGAATTTCCACACCCGGCAGCTCGGGGAGGAGAAAATGAGGAGGGATTCATCTGCCTGAAAATCCATCTCCCAAATCTCCGAGCTCGGCTGGGTGCAGTTTCTGCTCCCGTGGCAAAGGAGGTGTTCAAGATGAGCAAACCACACTCCGCCAGCCCCAGCTCATCCCTGGAAAAGCCTCGGGGGCAGCGGAGCCTCCGGGGAAGGGGCAGAAGCTGAGTGTGTGGAAAAGCTGAGGTGACAAAAAACCCCGTGGAGATCCGTCAGCTCCGGGTGGAATTCCAGTCCAAGGAACCGGTGTTGATGCCTGGAATTCTCTGGGAGACTCCGGGTTTGGGGTGTAAACAGGACGTGCTGCTCGTGCTGGGTTGGTTCATTTTGGGGTGTTTTTTTTCCCCCTATTTAGCATTTTTGTGATGGTCACATTCCCATCTCTGAGACTGGAATATCTGAGAGAAATGTTGATTTTTCATAACTGTCAAAACTTTAATAAAAATTATTATTATTATTAGTAACACCCTGGACCTAAATCCCACATAAACTGGAGCCTTTTGTACTTTTCTGTGAGGGAAAAACATTTTTAAAATTAGGATTATTCTGCCTTGAAGCGTTCCTCAAAAAACCTGGAGTTGTGTCCCCACTGGAATGTCCAAGCACACATGGTGTTAAAGCATGGAGAGAAATGGGTTGAATTAATGAAATAATTTAATTTTCAGGAAAACGAGGTCCTCAAGGTTTTGTGGGAGCACTGTAGGATTGGCTGAGCCTTTCCATGAGAATTAGGACAGGCTATTTCTCATAGTAAATCCAATTAATTATCCATCTTCCCTAATAACAGCCATCCCACGCTGGAAAAACTCCAGCTATCAAAACCCAACATTTATGGAAATAAGGCCACGGAAACATCCCAGCGCATTAAACCCCTTTCTGAAAACCAATTAATCCAGCACCCGCTGCTTTGTATTTATTTTTTTTTAATGACTCCGTCATTCCCGTTGGGAACCGCATGACCGGGACAGGAGCGCGGCCGCCTCAGCATCACCTGCCTTCCTGGAAGAGGCCTTCCACCAACAATTAGGATGCAAACAAGCACGCAAAGCATGCGAGGAGGAGCCTGCCGGGGCAGTTTGTGGTCATCTGTCCATCCCCCTGGGCTGCCGCGTTTCCGGCGCTGACGCCGCTCCGGCCGTATAAAAGGTTTGGGTTCCGAGGCTCCCGCCAGTTCCTCTGGCTCCTCCGCCGCTCGCCAGCACCGCTGACCCGGTAAGTGCTCCCGGGCTTTATCAGGGAGTTTTTATCTCGTGGAAAAGAGAGATGGCTCCTGGTTCCAGGAGAGCTTCACTCCTTGTGTTTCTCTCCTGGGATTTGGCTTGGAATTGGGGGATTTGTTTGGGGTTTGCTCTGCCTGGAGGAGCTTGGAGAAGTCACCTCGTCCAGAAGCGTGGCTGCTTCTCCTGTTCCGTCCTGGTTAATTTGCTCCTGTGATTTGTCCTGGAATTGGGGGATTTGTTTGGGGTTTGCTCTGTCTGGAGGAGCTTGGAGAAGTCACCTCGTCCAGAAGGGCGGTTGCTTCTCCTGTTCCGTCCTGGTTAATTTGCTCCTGGGATTTGTCCTGGAATTGGGGGTTTTGTTTGGGGTTTGCTGCTCTGCCTGGAGGAGCTTGGAGAAGTCACCTCGTCCAGAAGCGCGGCTGCTTCTCCTGTTCCGTCCTGGTTAATTTGCTCCTGCCTCGTTAAGGCTGGGAATTAAATGAATTAATGGATGCTGTGGAGCAGCTCCTGGGACTTCAAACGGGATGGGCGGGAAGAGGCTCTGTCCAGAAGGAGGGAGCTGCAGGGTTCCTGCAGGCAAAGCTGGAGGAGAACTCTGGGAGAAGCCAAGAGGAGGAAATGAGCTGGAAATGGGAGATGCAGCCTCCGGGCCAACCCTTCCCTCGCGGAAGGATGAGCCCCATAAATCTCCCAAAAAATTCCAGTGATGTCCCAGGATCTGGAGGTTCATCAGGATGGGAAAACTGGGAATGTTCAGCCTCTGGAGACCTCAAGTCCAGGATCTCCAGGGGCTCCAGGGAAGCTGGAGAGGGACCTTTCCTCAGGAGCTGCAGGGACAGGACACAGAAAATGGGTTTACGCTGAAATATGGGAAATTTAGGATATTGGGAAGAAACCATGAGGGCGGTGAGGCCCTGGCCAAGGTCATGCTGTGGATTCCTCATCCCTGGAAGTGTCCAAGGCCAGGTTGGACAGGTCTTGCAGCAGCTTGGTCTGGGCTGGAACGAGATGATCTTTGAGATCCCTCCCAGCCCAAACCACCCCTGATTCCATGGGATAATGGTGGGGATCTGTGGCCTCTGGGCTTTGTGGTTGGGAATTCCCAGCCCGGGGAACGTGTCCAGGTGGGCGTGAGGATCTGATAAGGAGCAGACGAGCCCTGGGACTGCTGCTGGTGGAACTGGGAATAGGAGGAACCGGAGCATTTCTGTGTTATGGCTTCTACAAAGCTGGCAATCCCGTAAAATTCAGGATTTGTGGGAAGGGATTCTCTGGCAGCGTTAATTCCATAAAACCCCTGGGATTGGCCCACAATGCCGAGCTCACAGATTTGATCCCAGCAGGGGCCATTCCCTGAAGAGCTGGACTTGAGGGGATCCCTGTGGGTCCCTTCCAATTCCAGAACCCAGGAATCCTGGGCACAGCATCTTTTCCCAACATTCCCCCAAGTCGAACACGATCCCACCGCGACCTCACAATCGCGCCTGGATCAGCACGCACCCATATCCTGACCTTTATTTTTTTGTCTCTTTCCCAGCTTTTTCCAGCTTTTTTCCCAGCTCTTTCCTGCTCCCCAAGATGTCCTACTACTACGAGCAGTGCAAGCAGCCCTGCCTGCCTCCTCCCTGCCTGCAGAAGTGCGCCAAGTGCCCGGAGCCCTGCGCCACCCAGTGCGTCGAGGTCTGCCAGGCCCCCTGTGCCACCAGCTGTGCCCCTCAGTGTGTGGACGTCTGTGCCACCCAATGTGCCACCAGCTGTGCCCCTCAGTGCGTGGATGTCTGTGCCACCCAGTGTGCCACCAGCTGTGCCCCGCAGTGTGTAGATGTTTGTGCCACCCAGTGTGCCACCAGCTGTGCCCCACAGTGTGTGGATGTCTGTGGTGCCCAATGTGCCACCAGCTGTGCTCCTCAATGCGTGGATGTCTGTGGTGCCCAATGTGCCACCAGCTGTGCTCCTCAATGCGTTGATGTCTGTGCCACCCAATGTGCCACCAGCTGCGCCCCTCAATGCGTTGACGTCTGTGCCACCCAGTGCGCCGAGCCGTGCGTCACCAAGTGCGTGGAGCAGTGCCAGGCCGAGGTGTGCAGCACCAAGTGCGTGGAGTCCGTGTGCCTGGAGCCCTGCTCCCGGCCCTGCTGAGCCCACGCGGGCCTGACCCGCGGGCGGCCCCGGTGCCCGGAGCGGAGCCGACCCCGCGGGCTCCGGACGGAAACCTCGGCGCAGACCCGGCGATCGTGCTCCGATCGCCCCACTTTGTCACGGAAATTGTTTTGTGTCTGAGTGCTCCCCGTGTTGTCACCTCTGCCCCTGCCGTGCCCGCGTTTTCCCGTGGGTATTCCCGGTATTTTATCCCGGGAAGCGCCGTCGGCAGCCGGCGGTGGAAGGCGTCGGCGCTTTTCCCCTTCCATTCTCCTCTTGTCCCTTCTCAGTCTTGTGAATTCTCTGTGCAGCAATAAAAAAATGACCATCGATGGCACCAGCTGGCTTTTGTCGTTTTTCTCCCCGTTTCCACGACTTCAGGGCCCAAAATATCTTTAATTTCAGTTTTCGAAAGTGGTTGGGGAGGGTTTTGTGCCTGAAGTAAAAAAACCATTTAATATGGAGAAATTCCTACTAATTCCACCAGGAAATCATTGTCTGAGAGATGCCTGAAATTATTGATAGAAATTTGATTTTCAGACAGGGCTTTTGTCCTCACAGCTTGGGATTTTGGAAGCAAATCCCAGAAACCGTTAAAAGGCGAATTTAAGCGGAAGAGAGCCTTAAATTAATAAAGGAATCGAACACCTGGAAGGCACAATTTTAAATAGATTTAAATTGTAATTGAATTTTAATAATTAAATAAATAAGCATTTTAATACATGAATAAATTCTAAATTGTTTTAATAATTCCAAATAATTTTAATAAAGGCTCCTCCACCTTTATTCTGGATAAATTTGAAGCCAAAGGCGACCCCACGGTCTGGAGGGAGTTCAACGCATTAAAAACCCCCCAAATTTGGGAGATAAAGCTCCCAGCGTGTCCCGGGCTGTGCCTGTGGCTTTCTTCACCTCCGGCTGCGTCTGGGAATGCTGAAATCGCTCCCCACCTACCCCCTCATTACGGGGAGGGTGGGGAACGTCTAATCGGGAGAGGAAAAGAGAGATATTTATGTTCGGGGGCGTGCCGACGCTCTTTCCAAATCTCCGCGTTAATGGGCAGGTGGGGAGACGAGGAGCAGGTTCCTCTCGGTGTCCCTCGCTGTCGACACCGGGAGGTGACACCGGGAGGTGACACCAGGTGGTGACACCCTCAGGTGGGGATGACAGGAGGCGAGGAAAAACCACACCTGGGGAAGGCAAACACCTGAGCACGCCTGGGAGGCAGAGCAGGAGCAAAAATTCCGCCCCAAAAAATTAAGGGTGGGGAAGTGAGGAATCAGCATCTGGAATTCCTCGGTGAAATCTGCCTCAGGAGCCACTCGGAGGTGACACTTTGGTGGCATCTTGGGGACATGGAAAAGGTTTTAAAAATGAGGGTGAAAAACTCCAGACCTGAGAGGCAAAGCAGGAGCAAGAATTCCCAAAAAATATGGGTGAGGAAGTGAGGAATCAGCACCAGGAATTCCTGTGTGAAATTTGAGGATCTGCCTCAGGAGCCACTCGAGGTGACACTTTGGTCGCATCCTGGGGACATGGAAAATGTTTCAGGAATTAGGGAGCAACAACACACCTGAGAGGAAAAGCAGGAGCAGGAATTCCCAAAAAATATGGGTGGGGAAGTGAGGAATCAGCACCTGGAATTCCTCCATGAAATCTGCCTCAAGAGTGACTTGGAGGTGACACTTTGGTGGCATCCTGGGGACATGGAAAAGATTTTAGGAATTAGGGAGCAACAACACACCTGAGAGGTAAAGCAGGAGCAGGAATTCCCAAAAAAAATAAGGATGGGGAAGTGAGGAATCAGCACCTGGAATTCCTCCGTGAAATTTGAGGATCTGCCTCAGGAGCCACTCGAGGTGACACTTTGGTGGCATCTTGGGGACATGGAAAAGGCTTTAGGAATTAGGGAGCAACAACACACCTGAGAGGCAAAGCAGGAGCAGGAATTCCCAAAAAAATTAAGGATGGGGAAGTGAGGAATCAGCACCTGGAATTCCTCCGTGAAATTTGAGGATCTGTCTCAGGAGTGACTTCGAGGTGACACTTTGGTGGCATCTTGGGGACATGGAAAAGGTTTCAGGAATGAGGGTGAACAACCCCACACCTGGGCCAGAAATTCCCAGGAAAATGAGGAATCTGCTCCTCAAATTCCTCCCGAGGAATCCCCAAATCCTCGAGGATCCAAGCTCTGCCCTGGAGGCGCCACTTTTGTGGCATCTTTGGGGAAATGGAAAAGGTTTTAATCAGGAATCATGGAAAAAAACCCAACCCCTGCACCTGAACACACCTGGGCTGGGCATTCCCAATAAAAATGATGGGGAAATGAGGAATTTGCACCTCAAATTCCTCAGAATTTTTGGAGATCCAAGCTCTGGGGAGCCACTTCTGTGTCCTCTTGTAGGCCTGGAAAAGTTTCAAACCATGAATCATGGAAAAGGTTTAAATCAGGAATCACGTGGAGCTCCAACCCTGTGATTCACCTGGTTCTGGACCATCTCCACCCCAGCCCATCACCTGTGCCTGGAATTGGAATTTTCCCGTTTTATCTGGGATCAGGGAGCGCCTGGAGAATCCTGGAGGGACCTGCTGAGCTCCCAACATTTCCTGTGGCCACGGCCTGACGCACCAGCTGTGGTCAGCGCCGGGAATTGCTGGGATTCCTGGGATATTTGCAATCATTCGGGGATATTTCATCAGGTGGAGCAGCCTGGAAAATCTTCCTGATTTATTGTGGGGAAAAAAAAAAAAAATTTCACTCCTGGTTTTTTTGGGATAGGAATTAGAGGAAGGAAATGGCAAAATCAAGAACCAAACTGGGATTTGGTGATTTTTCAGGTTCCAAACTGGGATTTGGTGATTTTTCAGGTTCCAAACTGGGATTTGGTGATTTTCCAGGTTCGAAAGTGGGATCTAGTTCTTTTCAGGTCCCAAACTGGGATCTGGAGCCTTTTCAGGTTCCAAACTGGGATTTGGTGATTTTCCAGGTTCCAAACTGGGATCTGGAGCATTTCCAGATTTCAAAGTGGGATTTGGTGATTTTACAGGTTCCAAACTGGGATCTGGAGCCTTTTCAGGTTCCAAACTGGGATTTGGTGATTTTACAGGTTCCAAACTGGGATTTGGTGATTTTACAGGTTCCAAACTGGGATTTGGTGCTTTTCCAGGTTCCAAACTGGGATTTGGTGATTTTCCAAGTTCCAAACTGGGATTTGGTGATTTTCCAAGTTCCAAACTGGGATTTGGTGATTTTTCAGATTCCAAACTGGGATCTGGTTCTTTTCCAGGTTCCAGACTGGGTTCTGGTGCTTTTCCAGGTTCCAAACTGGGATTTGGAACCTTTCCAGGTTCCAAACTGGGATCTGGAGCCTTTCCCAGGAGACACAACAGATTCCCAACCCCGCTCACACTTCTCCAGGTGCTCCCCAGCCAAAATCATCCCTAAAACGGCCAAAATAAACCCCAAAACAACCGCGAGCCGCCCCAGCTGGGGATTCTTCGCAGGATCTCTGCCCGGCACGGGGGACGCGGGGAATTATTAAGAAATCATCAAGGAATTATTAACAAACCACCCGGCGGTGAGCAGCCCTGGGTGTGCCCGGGCTGGAGAGCTCCCAGGGCGCCGGGAGAGGAGGGAACCTCGGCCGGGCTTTGGCCGGGGAGGTGGGCGCGGAGCCGGTTCCGGTTGTGAAAGGTTCTGGTCACCGGGTTCAATGCGGAGCCGGCCCCAGGGGTATAAGAGCGGCTCCCGGGGAGGCTCCGCACCCGCAGCGGCTCCTCCCGAGCTCCCTCCTGCAGCACCACGCGCCAGGTGAGTCCCGCCCTGCCCCTCTCGCTGCCCAGGTGAGGGGCTTGGTGCCCCGCGGTGGGAAAATTGGGATTTTTCGCTGTTTTCTTCCCCAAACTGGGATTTTCTCCCCCCCAAAATGGGATTTTTCACCATTTTCCTCCCCAAACTGGGGTTGTCTCCCCAAAATGGGATTTTCGCTGTTTTCTTCCCCACACTGGGGTTATTGCCCCAAAAATGGGATTTTTCACCATTTTCTTCCCCACACTGGGGTTGTCTCCCCAAAAAATGGGATTTTCGCCATTTGCTTCCCCATACTGTGATTTTCTCCCCCCAAAAATGGGATTTTTCACCATTTTTATTCCCAAACTGGGGTTGTCTCCCCAAAATGGGATTTTTCGCCATTTTCTTCCCCACACTGGGGTTGTCTCATCCAAAATGGGATTTTTCGCCGTTTTCTTCCCCAAACTAGGGTTGTCTCCCCCCAAAATGGGATTTTCGCCATTTTCTTCCCCATACTGCAATTTTCTCCCCCCAAAATGGGATTTTTTTGCCATTTTCTTCCCCACACTGGCGTTATCTCCCCAAAAATGGGATTTTCGCCATTTTCTTCCCCAAACTGGGGTTGTGTCCCCCAAAAATCCCACCTGCAATGGGTGGAAAATCATATTATAAAATTTTGGAAATTTTGAGGCTTCATCCAGTGGTTGGGACTCCTTGGGTCAGAACTCTGTGATAATTTTTGCGTGGATTGATAAAATCCCGTGGATAACCAAAGGTTGGCACCCATGGGCGGAGGGTGGAACAGTTTTCCGGATTTCCGGGGATCCTCCAAAAGTTGGTATCAAATATTGGGATTGATATCAAATATTGGGAATATTATCAAATATTGGGATTGGTATCAAATATTGGGATTGGTATCAAATATTGGGATTGGTGTCAAATATTGGGATTGGTGTCAAATATTGGGATTGGTATCAAATATTGGGATTGGTGTCAAATATTGGGATTGGTATCAAATATTGGGATTGGTATCAAATATTGGGACTGGTATCAAATATTGGGAATATTATCAAATATTGGGATTGCTACCAAAGGATTTTTCCCTGCCATAACTCCCAGTCCTGAGATTTTCCCAGTTTTCTGCTCCTCTTTTTCTGCTTTTCTTGGAGCTTCTCCTTGAGTTCAGCTTTCCTCCAAATCCATTTTTTCCCCCCAAAATTTTTAAAGTCGAGATTCCCAGGAAAAAATGAGCAGAGGGGAGGAAGGAAGGCAAACCCCTGGTGCCGTTTGTCTCCTCTCCAGCTCTGCAGCCTTTCCCTGGCTTAGCTAGGCTGGGTTTTACCTCTGATCCTCGTTTTAGGCACAGCTACTCCCTGATCCCTCAGTGAGACAACCAATCCTGCAGGGAATGGGATGGGATCAAAAAAACCCCAATAAAGGGCAGGAAACAACTCCCCAAAATTCAGACTGCAGGCATTTAATCCTGGCTTGGGACTGGGCTTAAATTTAAACCCGCGTGGTCGAACTCAAAGCTGAGGCAGGGCCTGCAACCTCAACAGCCCAAAAAGGCGAATTTGAGCCTAAAATTTCCCCGGTTTTGCATTCCAGGATGTCCCAGCAGCAGAAGCAGCCGCAGCAGATCCCGGCCCAGTGCCAGCAGAAATGCCAGGCCCTTCCCAAGGGGGTCCAGCAAAGCCAGGCCTGCAAAGGCCAGGCCTGCAAAGGCCAGGCCCAGGCGGCCGCCAAGAGCCCGCCCCAGCAGCAGCAGCAGCAGTGCTCCAAGCAGAAGTAGGAGCCATCCCAAATCATCCCAAATCATCCCAAATCATCCCAAATCATCCCAAATCCTGCTCTTCCCACCTCTCCTGGCTCCCGGGAA
Organism: Geothlypis trichas; assembly: GCA_009764595.1. Classification (NCBI taxonomy): domain Eukaryota; kingdom Metazoa; phylum Chordata; class Aves; order Passeriformes; family Parulidae; genus Geothlypis; species Geothlypis trichas. The sequence continues at coordinate 183,613 of CM019929.1, forward strand.
CGCTCCAGACCGGCTTCGCTCGCCAGGAATTGCCTCAGAACGGGATGAGCTTAATTAAATTAAAAAATAATGATAAATGAACGGCGGGGGATAATTCCGAGCTTAATTTGGGATGTGGCGCAATAAAATGATGGAATGGCCTCGTGGGTGTTTCCCGGTGTTTTTGTTGGTGATTTTCGCCCGTTTTCCCCTTTTCTTTCTCTTTTATTTTCCCCTAAAATATCAACTTTAAGCGCACACAAACTCCGGGTTTGGCAAGCTGAGCCTCCTCTCCTCCTTTTTCAGGAGAAGCCGTTGAAAATCCCCAAAACTTCGAATAAAAATCCCCAAAACTTGGAATCAAAATCCCCAACACTTGATTTAAAAAATCCTGCAATTTGGTACAAAAATTCCCTAACCTTGGTATAAAAATTCCAACAATTTGAATTCCAACAAATTCCAACAAAAATCCCCAAAACTTGATACGACCTCCCCCAAAACTCAGCATAAAACTTCCCAAAGCTTGATTTAAAAACCCCCCAAAACTTGGTATAGAAACCCCCAAAACTCAGCATAAAACTTCCCAAAGCTTGATTTAAAAAATCCCCAAAACTTGGCATAAAAACCCCCAAAACTTGGTATAAAAATCCCCAAAACTTGGTATAGAAACCCCCAAAACTTGGTATAAAAATCCCCAAAATTTGCTGCAAAAATCCCCACAACCTGATATAAACCCCCCCACGACCAAGAACAAAAAATTCCCCAAACTCGGTACTGAAAGTCGCTTTTATTGTGGGATTTTCACAGTGAAATTAATCCTGGATCCGACAGCAGCCGAAAACAATCCCAGAGCAAGTCCCAGACACCGACGGGTGGCGAAACATTCCCGGCTGGAATTCCGCCCTGGTCCCGTCTGCGCCACGCCCGGGGTTAATCCCTTCCCCAACACGTCTGGAGTGGAGTTAATTATCCATAAATTTGGGTAATTACGGAATATTCGCGGCCTGACCTGTTCTTTGACACCTCCGAGGAAATTCAAGGAGAGAGCGAGCTCGGATTTATCCTAAAATTCTTCCTTTCCCCCCCCTCAATCGCAAAGGATTATTTTAAACTCCACCAAAATGGGATCTATCCTAAAATCTTTCCTTTTTTCCCCTGAATCCCGAAGGGTTCTTTTAATTCCACTAAAACCGAATCTATTCTAAAAAATCTTCATTTTTCTCCCTCAGTCCCGAAGGATTATTTTTTATTCAGCACTAATTCCCGATTTGGGAAGTTTTGAGCGTTTTGGCGGCAGATCCGGCACAAAATCTGATTATTTATAGGGAAAAAACTTCCCAAATTCCAGGTGGGAGCTGGAATCCAGGGGGGAAAAGGGGATGAGCTCTTCCCAGGATTTTGGGTTTTTAACCTCACCAACCCCGCCTTGCTCCATGAATTTTTGGGGGTTTTTTTGGGCATTCCAAAGCCGCGGGATTGGGGGGAAAAAAAAGGGGCAGGAATTTGGGAAGGGGAGCTACAACCCTGCTGGAAAAGCATTCCCGACGGGAATTCCCTGCTGTTAGTAAAGGACAAGGCGTTAGCGGGAGGGGCGGCCGGAAGGAATTCCTGACAAAAGCTCTGCAGGGGTTAACAAAACCACAAAAAAAGGATTGGAAAAAACCTCTGGATTCGGGGAGAAAAACCCCGGGATCGGGATTTTTCTTTATTTCTGCCACGAGCCCGGCTGCTCCAGCTGCTGCTCCAGCGGAGGGAAATTCTCGGGAAGGGAGCGCTGCTGCTGCTGCTCCGGGATCCCCTGGAATTCCTGCTTTTCTTGGGAACACGGGGTGGGATCTGAGATCCCCTGGAATTCCTGCTTTTCTTGGGAACACGGGGTGGGCTCTGAGATCTCCTGGAATTCCTGCTTTTCTTGGAAAGAGGGAGCGGGGTCTGAGATCTCCTGGAATTCCTGCTTTTCTTGGGAACACGGGGTGGGCTCTGAGATCTCCTGGAATTTCTGCTTTTCTTGGGAAGAGGGAACGGGGTCTGGGACTGGGATGGGGACAGGGGTGTCCTTGCATTCCTGCTTTTCTGGGATGGACACCGGGATTTCCTTGCATTCCTGTTTTTCCTGCTTTTCTGGGATGGACACCGGGATTTCCTTGCATTCCTGCTTTTCTGGGATGGACACTGGGATTTCCTTGCATTCCTGTTTTTCTGGGATGGACACCGGGATTTCCTTGCACTCCTGTTTTTCTGGGATTGACACCGGGATTTCCTTGCATTCCTGTTTTTCCTGTTTTTCTGGGATGGACACCGGGATTTCCTTGCATTCCTGTTTTTCCTGGGCACACGGGGTGGGATCAGGGTTTGAAACTGGGATGGGGACAGGGGTGTCCTTGCATTCCTGCTTTTCCTGCTTTTCTGGGATGGACACCGGGATTTCCTTGCATTCCTGTTTTTCTGGGATGGACACCGGGATTTCCTTGCATTCCTGCTTTTCCTGGGCACACTGGGAAGGGTCGGGGATGGAAACTGGGATTTCCTGGCACTGCTGCTTCACCTGGGAACACGGGACAGGGTCAGGGATGGACACCGGGATTTCCTTGCACTCCTGTTTTTCCGGGATGGACACCGGGATTTCCTTGCACTCCTGTTTTTCTGGAATGGACACCGGGATTTCCTTGCACTCCTGTTTTTGCGGGATGGACACCGGGATTTCCTTGCACTCCTGTTTTTCCGGGATGGACACCGGGATTTCCTTGCACTCCTGTTTTTCCGGGATGGACACCGGGATTTCCTGGCGCTGCTGCTTCTCCTGCGCGCAGGGAACGGGAACGGGAACCGGGATCTCCTTGGCCTCCTGCTTCTCCAGCGTGGGTTCCCGGCAGGATTTCTCTTCCAGGCGCGGAGCAGGTTCGGGGTTCGGGGATGCCGCGGGGATTTGGGTTTGCTGCTCCTGGGGCAGGGCGGTTTCCCCTTTTCCCGGTTCTGGGATCGCCTTTTGCGGGAATTTCGCCGCTGCCGGGAGCGGCTCGGGCGCCGGGATTTGGGGATGCTCCGGGCTCTGTTTTGGGGTGGTTTTACCCAAACCGGGGGGGAGCTGCAGCTCCTGCTTGATTTGCATCTGGTTCAGAGACATCTCTGCGGGAAAACGGGATCACCTGGAAAAACACAAGTGGGAATTCCTTCTGTTACCGGGACGAGGGTGACACAATTCTGAAAAACGGGTAAAAATTTAAAAAGCCGAGTTTTCCTCCTCTGCCCTTGGCTAAACCCAAACATTTCAGGACGTTTGTCGAGCCAGAAAAAAAGAAGAATATAAATTTGGGGCAAAGGGGTTTTTGGGACTGGTAAACCCGAAATAATTCCTGCTTTTTCTCCCTCGATTTTCAGCTTTTCCCTGGAATTTGGAACGCCAGGGGAGGTTCCTGGAGGCTCCGGCGAGCCGAGGGTTAAATTCCCAGGAGAGAGCTCCTCCTCTCGCTCCGCTCTCACCCGGCTCCGGTGACGGTGCCGAGGGTTCGGGTGACCCTGAAAGGTCCTGGAAAGGGAATTCTGTGGGACAAAGCGTCCCCGAGGTCCGGGATTGTCACCGCTGTCCCCTCCTGAGTCAGAGCGGGCTGCGCGGCTTTCTCCTCCCCGACAATTTGGGGATAATTCGGGGATAATTTGGGGATAATTTTGCGGCCGCTGAAGTCTCGCCCGGACCTCGGGAATTCCTGAGCTGCCGCCTTTTAAAACCCAAGGAGAGAAAGGTGAGAATTCCAAAAGGGGTTTGAGCTCCCCATGGCAGAGAGAGGGGAAATTCCTCCTCCCTTCCCCGGGGTGTTCCCAGCTCCTCTCACCGCCAATCCCCTCCTCTCTTCCCGTTTATTATTTTATTTTATTGTTTTTTTACATCTGATTTTTTACACCCTAATTAATTAATTAATTAATTAAGATCTTGTTCCTGACATGGATGAGGCGGCGCACGGGGAATATTTTCACTCCTCGTCTCCCTGCAGCGCCCTCTTGCTCCCAAATTTTTCCATGGAATTCTTGGGTGAAATGGAAGTTTTAAAAGCAATTTTGGTTGTAAAATCAAATTGGAAAATCAATTTGGCCCGAGAGGGTTTGGTGTCCTTCCCTGGAGAGAGGAGGTCCGCCCTCGAACCAACGGGATTCCATCTGATCCCTGCCTCAGGAAGGGTCTAATTTAGGGCTTAATTACCCTCAGACTTAGGCTCGGTCTTAATTTGCCTTCCAGTGCCATTTCCAGGCTGCCCCAACGCCCACAAATTCCCTCCTTTCCAGGAACCCTCTGCATATCCCAAGGCACCAAATCCAACCTTTCCTGAAAGGCAGAACCCAAAATATCCCCCCCAAAACTGGGATTCTCAGTCCCAAACATGCCCCCAAAATATCGGGATTCTCAATCCCAAACATCCCCTCAAAAATATCAAAATTCTGAAACTCGAACCTCCCCAGAAATCCCAGGATTCTCAATCCCAAACCTCCTTAAAAATCTTGATATTCTCAATCCCAGTCCTCCCCAAAAATCTCGATATTCTCAATCCCAAACCTCTCCAAAAATCTCGATATTCTCAATCCTAAACCTCCCTAAAAGTCTCGATATTCTCAATCCCAGTCCTCCCCAAAAATCTCGATATTCTCAATCCTAAACCTCCCTAAAAATCTCGATATTCTCAATCCCAAACCTCCCCAAAAATCCCAGGATTCTCAGTCCCAAATATTCCCAAAAATCTCGATATTCTCAATCCCAAACCTCCCTAAAAATCTCAGAACTCTGAATCCCAAACCTCCCTCTGGAACCTCGGGATCCCCAATCCCAAACCTCCCTCAGGAACCTGGGGATCCCCAATCCCAAATTTCCCCGGGGAACCTTGGGATCCCCAATCCCAAATTTCCCCGAGGAACCTCGGGGTCCCCAATCCCAAAATTTCCCCGAGGAACCTCGGGATCCCCAATCCCAAATTTCCCTGAGGAACCTCGGGGTCGCGGGACTCACCCAGGCGGTGCCGAGGGAGCAGCGGGAGCGGAGAGTGGATGCCGGAGAGGGGGATTTGGGATCTTTTATAGGGTTTGGAAGCCCTGCCTTCTGGGAACGAGTCCTCCTGCCTGATGAGCTCATTCTTTCACAAGAGCCTTGCCCGGCCGGGTTTTACACGTAGGCGCTTTGCAGAGAGGATTCTGAGTTCGCTCCCCTGACTAATCCCGCTGAACCGTGGGATTTCTGCCCGGCCAAAGGTCAGAGCCTTGGGATCGTGGAGTTGGGGAGACTCCCCTTGAGGTTCGGGGGGTTTGGTGGGGTTTGGTGCCACCTCAACCCATCCAGGGGTCGTTACACAGATAAAGGACCCCCAGTATCTGAAATTCCTGGGATTTATTGGGAATTCCCACCTCAACCCATCCAGGGGTCATTCCACAGCTTAACCTCCCCCAATATCTGAAATTCTTGGAATTTATTGGGAATTCCCACCTCAACCCACCCAGGGGTCATTACACAGATAAAGGACCCCCAGTATCTGAAATTCCTGGGATTTTATTGGGAATTCCCACCTCAACCCATCCAGGGGTCATTCCACAGCTAAACCTCTCACAATATCTGAAATTCCTGGGATTTTATTGGGAATTCCCACCTCAACCCATCCAGGGGTCATTCCATAACAAAACCTTCCCCAATATCTGAAATTCCTGGGATTTATTGGGAATTCCCACCTCAACCCATCCAGGGCTCATTCCACAGCTTAACCTCTTCTGGGTTTTCCTTGGGAAGAACTTCATGGATTTCCCTCCACTTTCATTTCAGTTTGGAATCACCAGGAGGGATTTCCTGGAAATTCCAGGAATTTCCTCCTGGAAAGGGCGGTCAGGGGGCTGCCCAGTGAGGTTTGGAGTCGCCACCCCTGGAAGTGTCCAAGGAATTCCTGGAAAGGGGTTGATCCATCTAAAGATGGACTCGATGATCTTGGAGGGCTTTTCCAACCTCAGTAATCCCGGAATTCTCTGGATAAATCTGATTTTCCACCGAGATGCAGCTCCCACCCATCCAAATGTGATGGAGCAGGGAGCTGAGTTCACCTCCGTGGATTTTTAACAATATCCAGGATTTTCCCCACCCAAATGGAATTTGGGGAAGCAGCCCCATGGAATTCCAGAAGGGAATTTAAAAATGTGTTTCAGCCTGGATGTGAAATAAAGGGAATTCTGCATTCCCTGAGGATTGGTCCAGGTGGAACAAAACCCAGACATTTATGGAGTGGGGAAACCCTCTGAAATCCCACCCCAATCCCCCAAATCTCCGGGATCCATCGGGACACGGCTCCTGGAGACGCCGGGTCCCACCCAGGCGGGAATTTCGTCACCTTTGGTCACCCCGGGCTCATCTCCGCGGCTTTTCCGGAGCTTTTATCGGACCAAGATCCCGGCACGATCACCTCCAACAGGCTGAGCTGGTCCCGCGTCACCTCCCGGAATTCCTGGGCAACACCTGGAAACAGCTGCAGCTTCCTCCCTCAACAGCCAAGGCTGGAGAATTCCGGAATTTTCTCCCGTCTGCAAAATTCCCGTTTCCCCCTTGGTTCTGCCTCATTGTTCCCGCTGGAATAGGCTCGGTTTTAGTCTCCAGCTTTGGGGATACCCCAGCCCAAGCTCAAAGCCTGACTCAGGCCTTGCTGATGCTGATTCCAGGCTGGAATTAGGGCACTTCCCAGACCTGCCCGGCTGCTTTCGAGGCAGCCCGGCGGCGGGCAGGGCTCGGGACCCAGATAAGCTCCTGGAATTGTGCCCGTCCCGCCGGGAGATGCAGGGGAGGAGAGCAGAGCCCTCAAAACCCTGGGGATCGACGCTGCCCCGTTCCTGGAGGTGTCCCAGGAAAGGTTGGATGGGGCTCAGAGGGACCTGGGATAGTTGGAATTGTCCCTGGCCATGGCAGGGGCTTGGAACGGGGTGGTCCTGAAGGTCCTTTCCAATCCCCAAACCATTCCATGATCCTCTGGTTTTCCAGGATTCTCTGATTTTATTGTTCCATTGTTTTGTGCTTCTGTTATTCCGTGATTCTCTGATCCTCTTACTCCAGGATTTTCTGATTCTCTGACTCTGTTATTCCACGATTTTGTGATTCTGGAATCCTCTAATTCTATAATTTTGTGATTTTTATGATTCCATGATCCCCTGATTCCATGATTTTCTGATTTCATGATCCCCTGATTCCATGATTTTCTGATTTCATGATTCCATGATCCTCTGATTCTATTATTCCACGATTTTCTGATCCCACGATTCCCTAACTCCACGATTTCATGATCCTCTATTATTCCATGATTTTGTGATTCTGCGATCCTCCAATTCCACCATTTTGTGGTTTTATGATTCCACGATCCCCTGATTCCATAATTCTGATTTTATGATTCCACGATCCCCTGATTCCATAATTCTCTGATTCTATGATTCCACGATCCCCTGATTCCATAATTCTCTGATTTTATGATTCCACGATCCCCTGATTCCATAATTCTCTGATTTTATGATTCCACGATCCCCTGATTCCATAATTCTCTGATTCTATGATTCCACGATCCCCTGATTCCATAATTCTCTGATTTTATGATTCCACAATCCCCTGATTCCATAATTCTCTGATTTTATGATTCCACGATCCCCTGATTCCATAATTCTCTGATTCTATGATTCCCTGATTCTATTATTCCACGATTTCATCATTCCCTGATCCTGGTTTTTGCCCCGCCGAGGCCGGAGCAGCCGAGTTTGAGAGCGGACGGGGAATTTCACCACCTCCAACCTCCCACCCGAATTTTTGTGCAATATTCCCGAGGGAATTCTCCTCCTCATGTCAGTGCTGTCCATCCCTCGGAACCCCAGAGAGGGACAGGACGCCTCCACCTGCCCGGGACATTTTTATTTAAGCAATAAATAAAAGATTTCTGGAATATTTCGGTGCCAAATTTAAACCCAGAACTTGCAACGCCCGGGGATTAAAGTCAAACACTTCCCATGGCTGGGAGGGAGAGACCTAAACCCAAACCTAATCCTAAACCCAATCCTAAACCCTGTCTGGAGATCAGGAGATGTGGCCTGACCTTAAACTGGTTTGGATCCAGTCTGGAGATGCTCCGGAGGTCACCGGGCAGCAACCTCAGCACAAAAATTGTGGATGTTGCCCAAAGAAGCTCCCGAGTCAGCCCCTGGAAAGGGAGGGAACGTTTTTCCCGGAGCAGAGGTGGAATTGCTTTTCCCAGCCCAGGGAATTGCACAAAAATCTATTTTTAGCCAAAACTTTGAGAAAACGACGGGAGAAACGTGAGGGAATGGAGGGAACGTGGAGCTCCCGATCCATCCCACAATATTCCACAATTTCCAGGGTCAGGAAATTCCCAGCCTGGCATTCCCGGGTGGGATTGGCTGCTCCAGATCCCACAAATCCCGAATTTATCAGGGACTTCCCAGGGGATTCCCAGGATTTATTCCAGGAGGTCCAAACGGGAGCTGGCGGCTCCATCAGGGATGTCCTGGAGATGTCTCAGTGTCCCCAAGGGTCCCGGAGCTCCTTCGCTTCACTCTGCCAAAAAAAAATGGATCCGAATTTTGGGAATTGAGGACTCCTCACCCAAGCCCCCATGGATGCTCCCTTGACCTTTTTTGCCACCTCAGATTTGGGGATTTTCATGCAATTCCCAGATTTTTTTGGGGGAAGTGAGAACCCCTCAGTCAGGATTCTGTGGATGCTCCTTGACCTTTTTTTCCATCCAGGATTTGGGGGAAGGATCAGATTTATTTGGAAAGTGAGGACCCCTCCCTCTGGACTTTTTTGGAGGCTCCCTCACCTTTTTGCCCCCCAGGTTTTGGGAATTTTTGTGCAGGGATCAGATTTTTTGGAAATGCAGAGCCCTGCAGAGAATCTGGGCTTGGGCTCCTCATAGATATTCCCGACTTTTTGCCACCCAGAATTTTGGGGGTTTTGTGCAGGGGTCAAAATTTTTTGGGAAGTGAGGACCCCTCCCTCAGGACCCTAAGGATGCTCCCTCACCTTTTTACCACCCAGAATTTTGGGATTTTTGTGCAGGAATCAGAATGTTTTGGGAAGTGAGGACCCCTCCCTCAGGACCCTAAGGATGCTCCCTCACCTTTTTTCCACCCAGGATTTGGGGGAAGGATCAGATTTATTTGGGAAGTGAGGACCCCTCCCTCTGGACTTTTTTGGAGGCTCCCTCACCTTTTTGCCCCCCAGGTTTTTGGGATTTTTTGTGCAGGGATCAGATTTTTTTGGAAATGCAGAGCCCTGCAGAGAATCTGGGCTTGGGCTCCTCATAGATGTTCCCGACTTTTTGCCACCCAGAATTTTGGGGGTTTTGTGCAGGGATCAGAATTTATTGGGAAGTGAGGACCCCTCCCTCAGGACCCCAAGGATGCTCCCTCACCTTTTTTCCACCCAGGATTTGGGGAGAGGATCAGAGACTCCACAGACACCCCCTGATTTTTCCCCTGCAGGATTTGGGGATTTTTCTCCAGAGATCAGATATTTTTTTGGAGGGGAAGCGAGGATCTTTCCCTCCTGATTTCACGGATTCTCCCTGATTTTTCCCCAGCATTCAGGACCTTTGTGCACAGAGGGGAGGATCCCGGGGAACTTTTGCCCCGCCGCATTTCAGCGGTGACTCAGGAGCTGCCGAACCGGCCCGGCCTGGCCCGGGGCTCCCGCAGGGTTCGGCTCCTCCCGTCTCGTTATTGTGTCCAGCAGCTCCGGGCTGGACATCGCCGTGAACTCATCAAACAAAGGCTTAATTAGCACCTGCTGCGCGGCTTAATTAGCACCTGCAACATCTGCCGGTATCGGTCTGGAGCCTGGAGCAGCTCCTGGCCCGAGCTCCGGGACCTTTGTGGTTCCCCTGGAAGTGTCCAAACCATGGATGGGTTTGGAGCCACCTGGGAGGGTGGGAATTGTCCCTGCCCGGGGCACGGGGTGGGAATTAAGGTCCCAAAAAACCCGGACACCCCCAAGGACTGGATCTGGAGTGTCCGTGGTCCTTTCCTGGCTGGTTTTTGTTTGGCAGTTTGGGAATGTTGGGAATGTGGAGCCCTCCAGGATCTGCAGGGGCTCCAGGGAAGCTGGAGAGGGATTTTCCCTCAGGAACTGCAGGGAATGAGGTCAGGGGGACAGAGGGGGAATTTGGGGGGGATTTTGTGTTGGAATTGTTCCCTGTGAGGGTCCCAGGTTATTCCATGGATTTCCCATCCCTGGAAGTGCCCAATTCCAGCCTGGAGCCACCAGGGACAGCACAAGGTGTCCCAAGGCAGAGGTTGGAGTGAGATGATTTTTAAAATCCCTTCCAACCCAAACCATTCCATAATTCCATGATTCCTGGGCTTCCCAGGATCCAGCCAATTCCTATAAAACTCTGAGTTTCCCAGCTGAGTCAGGGACTCCAATCTCCTGTAAAACCTCCCCATAAATCCCCTAAACCCCAACCCAAAGCTTTTGAGTCCCATGTTCGGATTTCCCAGCCCGTTCCTGAGTCCTCCTGGGCTGCTCCCTGAAAACCTCCTGCTAATTCCCAGCCTAAATTAATCCTTAATTTCTCCTCTGCTTGAAAACGTCCTGCAAATTCCCAGCCTAAATTAATCCTTAATTTCTTCTGTGCTCCTTGAAAACCTCCTGCTAAGTCCCAGCCTAAATCAAGTCCTAATTTCTTCTGTGCTCCTTGAAAACCTCCTGCTAAGTCCCAGCCTAAATTTATCCTTAATTTCTCCTTGAAAACTCCTGCTAATTCCCAGCCTAAATTAATCCTTAATTTCTTCTCTTCTTGAAAACCTCCTGCTAATTCTCAGCCTAAATCAAGTCCTAATTTTATCTATGCTCCTTGAAAACCTCCTGCTAATTCCCAGCCTAAATTTGTCCTTAATTTCTTCTTGAAAACCTCCTACTAATTCCCAGCCTAAATTTGTCCTTAATTTCTCCTTGAAAACCTCCTGCTAATTCCCAGCCTAAATTTCTCCCAGATTTGCCCCGCAGGGCTCTGATTGCCTCACTGAAACCCCACAACTCCTCCAGCGTCCCTCCCATCCAAGAGCCCAATTCCCGATTGCCCCATTCCCCCTCCGGAGCTCGCTGGGGATGAACTCGCTGCAGTTCAGCCCTTCCCAGCTTTTTCCAGGACCTGCTGGAGCGTGGAGCAGCCCTGGGGTCACCCAAGGAGGAATTGGGGACACAGAGCCGGGTTTCAGCATTCCCTGACCTCTTGGAAAATATAAAATCACATTATTTTCTGGAATATCAGCTCCGTGGGCTCCTCCTGGTGCCACTGGGAAAGGGAATTATTGGTTTTTGAGCAAAAAAACCAAAAGGATTCTTCTTGGATTTTGTCCTTTCCATGGGTGCCATGAGCTGGGCAGAGTTAATCAATAAATAATTGAAATTACAACCCTGGGCTCCCCATGGCTCCATCCCAACACAAGGCCAATCCCAAATCCCAGGGATTTGTTCCCCCTGGAATCCCAGCACGGGGATGGAGGCGCTGAGGGAAGAAAAATTGTGCTGAAACCCCAAAAAAGCTGAGCTTTGAGGAGTCACCGGGGTTATCCTGACCCTAAAGCCAGGCTTAACCTCCCCTGAGCCAGGCCCAGAACAAAGAGCTCCTAATTAGAGAAACCAAGAGTTAATTAAGTAATAAAACCCTTTTATGGTGAAGCAAGAGGGACCCAGGTGAGGAGTTTCATTCTCATTTTGCCCTGGGTGCTGTTAAATCGCCCAAATTGGGAATTTACTCATAATGAGAGAAGTTTTCTCGTCTGCAGCTCCTGTGCAGCTCTTTAATTACAAATTAATTAAATCAATTAAATTACTCTGAGCACAATCCCTGCTTGTCCCCTCACGTTTCCTTTGCTCCCTGCCCCTTCCCTCCCTGCCCCGTGCCTGGAATGGTTTGGAATGGTTTGGAATCATGGAATGGTTTGGAATGATTTGGAACCCTGGAATGGTTTGGATTGGTGGAATAATGGAATGGTTCTGGAATGGTTTGGAATGGTTTGGAACCCTGGAATAGTTTGGATTGGTTTGGAATGGTTTGGAATGGTTTGGAATGGTTTGGGATGGTTTTGGAATGGTTTGGGATGGTTTGGATTGATTTGGAATGGTTTGGAATCATGGAATGGTTTGGAATGGTTTGGAACTCTGGAATGGTTTGGATTGGTGGAATAATGGAATGGTTTGGAATGGTTTGGAATTGTTTGGAATGGTTTGAAAACATGGAATGGTTTTGGAATTGTTGGAACTCTGGAATGGTTTTGGAATAGTTTGGAATGGTTTGGAATGGTTTGGAATGGTCTGGAAATATGGAATGGTTTGGAATTGTTTGGAATGGTTTGGAATGGTTTGGAACCCTGGAATGGTTTTGGAATGGTGGAATGGTTTGGAATGGTTTGGAATGGTTTGGAATCATGGAATGGTTTTGGAATGGTTTGGAATGGTTTGGAATGGTGGAATGGTTTGGAATCACAGAATGGTTTGGAAAGGTTTGGAATGCTTTGGAACCCTGAAATGGTTTGGAATCATGGAATGGTTCTGGAATGGTTTGGAATGTTTTGGAATCATGGAATGGTTTTGGAATGCTTTGGACATTTGGAATGGTTTGGAATCATGGAATGGTTTGGAATGGTTTGGAATGGTTTGGAATCATGGAATGGTTTTGGAATGCTTTGGAATGGTTTGGAATCATGGAATGGTTCTGGAATGGTTTGGAATCATGGAATGGTTCTGGAATGCTTTGGACATTTGGAATGGTTTGGAATCATGGAATGGTTTGGAATGGTTTGGAATGGTTTGGAATCATGGAATGGTTTTGGAATGCTTTGGAATGGTTTGGAATCATGGAATGGTTTTGGAACGCTGGAATGGTTTGGGTGGGAAGGGACCTCAAATCTCATCCAGTTCCAACCAGGGGCAGGGACACCTCCCATGATCCCAGGCTGCTCCAAGCCCTGTCCAGCCTGGCCCTGGACACTTCCAGGGATGGGAAATCCATGGAATTCCCTGGGACCCTCACAGGGAACAATCCCTGCCCAGAATCCCCCCCAAATTCCCCCTCTGTCCCCCTGACCCCATTCCCTGTGTCCTGTTCCTGCAGCTCCTAAGGAAAAATCCCTCTCCAGCTCCCCTGGAGCCCCTGCAGGTCCTGGAGGGGCTCTGGGGTCCCAACATCCCCAAATTCCCAACATTCCCAAATTCCCAACATCCCCAACATCCCCAACATCCCCAACATTCCCAACATCCCCAAATTCCCAACATTCCCAACATCCCCAACATCCCCAACATTCCCAACATCCCCAAATTCCCAACATTCCCAACATCCCCAACATCCCCAACATCCCCAACATTCCCAACATCCCCAACATCCCCAACATTCCCAACATCCCCAACATTCCCAACATCCCCAACATCCCCAACATTCCTGACATTCCCAGCCTGGATCCACTTCACGGCTGCCCAGATCCAGCAGCCAGAAGGGGCTGGGCTGAGCCAAACCCGAAATTAAAACTTTTCCCGGAGGCGCGGAGGGAAAAAGAGGGAGGATCCCAAGGGAATTCCCAGGAGCCGCCTGCGCGGGCCAATGCTGCGCTCTGGTGGCTGGGGACACCCGGGGGACACTCGGGTGACACTCGGGTGACACTTGGGTGACGCTGGGTCCTCTGTCCCCTGGTGGAAAAGGGACACGGAGGAGCTGGAGCAGCTGGAGAAGGTTCTGGAAAATCCTGAGGGATCTGGGGTGGGCTCAGCCTGGAGAAAAGGGGGAACCAGGGGGGACTTGGGATTTGCCAAGAAGGATTTGGGATCTGCCAGGGGGATTTGGGATCTGCCAGGGGGAATTTGGGATCTGCCAGGTGGAATTTGGGATCTGCCAGGGGGAATTTGGGATCTGCCAAGGAGGATTTGAGATTTGCCAAGAAGGATTTGGGATCTGCCAGGGGGATTTGGGATCTGATCCCAGGGGGGATTTGGGATCTGCCAGGAGGGATTTGGGATCTACTAGGGGAGATTTGGGATCTGTAAAGGAGGATTTGGGATCTGCCAGAGAGGATTTAGGATCTGCCAGGGGGAATTTGGGATCTGCCAGGGGGAATTTGGGATCTGCCAGGGGGATTTGAGATTTGCCAAGAAGGATTTGGGATCTGCCAGGGGGGATTTGGGATCTGCCAGGGGGAATTTGGGATCTGCCAAGGAGGATTTGGGGTCTGCCGGGGGTATTTGGGATCTGCCAGGAGGGATTTGGGATCTGATCCCAGGGGGGATTTGGGATCTGATCCCAGGGGGGATTTGGGATCTGTAAAGGAGGATTTGGGATCCGCCAGGAGGGAATTTGGGATCTACCAGAGGGAATTTGGGATCTGGCAGGGGGAATTTGGGATCTGATCCCATGGAACAGGGCAGGACAAGAGGGAACGGCCTCGAGCTGTGCCAGGGCTGGAAATTTGGGGAAATTCCTCCTGGAAAATGGAAAATTCTCTGGAAGGGGCTCAGGGAGGTTTGGGGTGGCCACTCCTGGATGTGTCCGAGGAATTTTTGGAATTCTGGGTGTCCAGGTGGGGATCGAGCTTGGATTGGACAATCTTGGAATTCTTTTCAGGGATTTTGGAATTCCGTCCTTCTCACCCCAACAGGGGAAGGCGGAGGGAAGGAATTAAAGCAGGGAGGGTTTGGAGGAGGGAGGGCCCCAAAATCCGCGGCAGGATTCCTCCTGGAAAATGGAAAATTCTCTGGAAGGGGCTCAGGGAGGTTTGGGGTGGCCACCCCTGGATGTGTCCGAGGAATTTTTGGAATTCTGGGTGTCCAGGTGGGGATCGAGCTTGGATTGGGTTATCTTGGAATTCTTTTCACGGATTTTGGAATTTCGCCCTTCTCACCCCACCAGGCCAAGGTAGAGGGAAGGAGTTAAAGCCGGGAGGGTTCGGAGGAGGGAGTGCCCCAAAATCCGCGGCAGGATTCCTCCTGGAAAATGGAAAATTCTCTGGAAGAGGCTCAGGGAGGTTTGGGGTGGCCACCCCTGGATGTGTCCGAGGAATTCCTGGAATTCTGTGCGTCCAGGTGGGGACTGGGCACAGTTTGGACTCGATAATCTCGGAACTCTTTTCAGGGATTTTGGAATTCCGCCCTTCTCACCCCACCGGGCGAAGGCGGAGGGAAGGAATTAAAGCAGGGAGGCTTCGGAGGAGGGAGGGCCCCAAAATCCGCGGCAGGAGGAGCCCGGCGGGGCCCCCGGGATTTTCTCCACCCCGCCCGGAACGCGGCAGGAACGCGGGTGCGGAGGGCGAGGCGCCAGGAATGCGGAGCTCCCTCCCTGCCCCAGAACAGAAACCCTGGCAGCAGAACAAAGGGAGGGGAAAAATAAAAGGTGAATTTTATTCACGCAATAAAAGGTGAATTTTATTCACGCAATAAAAGGTGAATTTTATTCACGCAATAAAAGGTGAATTTTATTCACGCAATAAAAGGTGAATTTTATCCACTCAATAAAAGGTGAATTTTATTCACGCAATAAAAGGTGAATTTTATTCACGCGATAAAAGGTGAATTTTATTCACGCAATAAAAGGTGAATTTTATTCACGCAATAAAAGGTGAATTTTATACTCAATGTGTACGGTGGAAGCTCAGGAGATGGAAACCAGCCCTGCACCAGGAGCTCCCACCTGGGAAACGCCTCCCAATGCCCGGGCGCCTTCTCCAGGGGGAAATTCCTGCTGGTGTCCCGCCAGACCTGGAAAAATCCATAGAAATTTACATAAATGCCATCTGTTTATATTTATATTTATATTTATATTTATATTTATATTTATATTTATATTTATATTTATATTTATATTTATATTTATATGTATATGGATGTGAACTGCTCGTTTGGTCCAAGGGAAAAATCAATGTATATTTATCTCAATGTATCTGTTTATGATTTATATTTATATTTATATTTATATTTATATTTATATTTATATTTATATTTATATTTATATTTATATTTATATTTATATCTATGTGGATACCCACGAGCTCCCAAACTCCCTGATTCGTTTTCGTGTCCGAAACATTCGGGGCCCTTTCTCCTGACCACAAAACCACCCGGGCGGGGCTGTTCCTCCAAGTTCACAAGAAACCACAAATTTTAATAAAAAAAATTAAAATATTCAGGCCCTGACCCCTCCCTGTGGGTTTAATCTCCGTTTTGGTGTCACCAGGGCTGGGCTTTATTTTGTGCTGGTGCCTCTGAGCTCTGCTGGAGCCAGCAGGGCCAAATTGGCCTTTTGGGTTTATTTTGTGTCATTATGAACCCATAAAAGTGCTGAGCAGATTTTTAATTACTTTAAAGATTAATCTTCTGCTTTGGAAGTTTTTTGTGTCACAATGAACTCATGAAGGTGCTGAGCAGATCTTAAATGACTTTAAAAATATTCTTTTGGTTTTTGGGGTTTTTTGTGTCGCAACAAACCCCTAAAAGCGCTGAGCAGATTTTTAATGACTTTAAAAAAATCCATCTTCTGATTTTGGGGTTATTTTGTGTCACTGTGATCCCATGAAAGCGCTGAGCAGATTTTTAATGACTTTTAAAACTGAATCTCCTGGTTTTACGAGGATTCCTTTCGGTCTGTGGGAGATAAGCAGTCGCATCGGTGAGAAAGTCGCGCGTGACTCTTGGAGGAAGTTGATTTTTGGGTGGCAGCCCGGGCTGGTTGTGCAAGGGCCGTGCCTCACCTGTGCCGGTCACCTGAGAGTCACCGGGGCCACATTCCCGCTGCTCTGGGGACAGGTGACAGCCCCGGGACCCGCGCGGGGACACCCGGAGGTGACAAAAAGCTCCGGGAGCTGATAAACTTCCTCCATGTGACCTCCCCAGGCATCCCCTCCTTGTCTCCCAGGGGTTAAAAATCCTAAAACCAGGATTTCCCCTTTTTTAGGTCATTAAAAATCAGCTCAGCACTTCTAGGGGTTCGTTGAGACACAAAATACCCCAAAAAACTGGAGATGGATTTTTAAAAATCATTAAAAATCAGCTCAGCACTTCTAGGGGTTCGTTGTGACACAAAATACCCCAAAAAACTGGAGATGGATTTTTTTAAATCATTAAAAATCAGCTCAGCACTTTTAGGGGTTCGTTGTGACATAAAATACCTCCAAAAAACTGAAGAATATTTTTTTAAGTCATTAAAAATCGGCTCAGCACTTTTATGGGGTTCGTTGTGACATAAAATACCCCAAAAAACTGGAGATGGATTTTTTAAATCATTAAAAATCAGCTCAGCACTTCTAGGGGTTCGTTGTGACACAAAAAACGCCAAAAAACCAGAAGAATATTTTAAAAGTCATTTAAGATCTTCTCAGCACCTTCATGAATTCATTGTGACACAAAAAACTTCCAAAACCAGAAGATTAATCTTTAAAGTAATTAAAAATCTGCTCAGCACTTTTATGGGTTCATAATGACACAAAATAAACCCAAAAAGGCCAATTTGGCCCTGCTGGCTCCAGCAGAGCTCAGAGGCACCAGCACAAAATAAAGCCCAGCCCTGGTGACACCAAAACGGAGATTAAACCCACAGGGAGGGGTCAGGGCCTGAATATTTTAATTTTTTTTATTAAAAATTGTGGTTTCTTGTGAACTCGGAGGAACAGCCCCGCCCGGGTGGTTTTGTGGTCAGGAGAAAGGGCCCCGAATGTTTCGGACACCAAAACGAACCAGGAAGTTTGGGAGCTCGTGGGTAATTGTGCCCCACACGGGGGAAGGAGCAGAGGGGGCGAAATCCTCTTTAATTAAGGAATTCTCCATCAGGAACGAGCCCAGGAACGAGCCCAGGCCCTTCCTGGCCAAAACTGAGGGACAATTTCTGCCTGGTTGGTGATCCCGAGCAGAGCTGAGAGGGACCAGGACAAAGCCCAGCCCTGGTGACACCAGCACTGAGCCAGGACCACAGGGTGGGGTGAGAACTTGAGTTTTTAATTTAAAAATTACCATTTTGGTGCATAACGAGCTGCACCCACCACGAGGAGGAATTTGTTTTCGTGTTTTCCCTCCGCGGATCCAAATCCACACCCAAACCTTGGCCGAACAACCCCAAAACCCGGGCGTTGCGGGGTGGATGAGATGAAACCCCAGAGCTGGAGAATCCCATGGAAAACCTGTCCCGAATCAAATAATCGGGAGCACCCCAGCTCTGTGAGCCCCTCGGGGATGGGGAAAACCCCCCTGGAAAACCTCCCTGGAAAACCCCCCTGGAACACCCATTCCTGCCCATCCAGAGCTCCAATCCCCCACAAACAGCCCCGGGGCTGGCGCTGCCGCTCCGAATGCCGCGGCAGCATTAATTACCCCGGGGTAATTACTGTGGGAAGCTGACACGGAGCCACTCATTGTCCGGGATGAGTCGGCGCCTCCGACTCACTCCGGGAGGGCCACGGGGCCGGCGGGACCCGGCGGCTCCTCCGGCGGCCCCATAAAAGCTGCGGCGGGGCCGGGGCGCTCCGGTCGCCTCTGGAAGCTCTTCCCGCCCCCGGGAGTCGGGTGAGTCCCGTCCCTGGAGCTCCGGAGGAATCCCGGCGGGAATTGTCCTGATTCCCGGAGCGGGGATGGGATGGGGTGGGGTGGGTGGGGTGGGATGGGATGGGGTGGGATGGGATGGGATGGGATGGGATGGGATGGGATGGGATGGGATGGGATGGGATGGGATGGGATGGGTGGGGTGGGATGGGATGGGATGGGATGGGATGGGTGGGATGGGTGGGGTGGGGTGGGGTGGGATGGGATGGGATGGGATGGGATGGGATGGGATGGGATGGGATGGGATGGGTGGGGTGGGATGGGATGGGATGGGGTGGGATGGGATGGGATGGCTCGGAGAGGGTTCCCCATCACGAGAGGTGTTCAAAGCCTGGTTGGGTGGGGTTGGGGATTGGGGATGGGGTTTGGGGAGATCTGGGTGGGGTTGGGAAAATACCAGCTTGTTTTGGGGTGGGATTGGTGGATTCCAGGGAGAGATCCGGAGTGGTTTTAGGAAAAAGAACATCTCAGTTTCAAGTGGGATTAGTGGATTCCTGGGAAAGGTCTGGGAGGGTTTTAGGAAAAAGAACATCTCAGTTTGGGGTGAGGTTGGTAGATTCCAACCAGAGATTCAGGGTGATTTTAGGAAAAAGAGCATCTCAGTTTGGGGTGGGATTGGTGTTTTCCAGGGAGACATCCAGAGTAGTTTTAGGAAAAAGAGCATCTCAGTTTGGGGTGGGATTGGTGGATTCCAACCAGAGATCCAGAGCAGTTTTAGGAAAAAGAACATCTCAGTTTGGGGTGGGATTGGTGTTTTCCAGGGAGAGATCCAGAGTGGCTTTGGAAAAAATACCAGCTCATTTTGGGGTGGGATTTCCAGATTCCTGGGAGAGATCTGAGGTGGTTTTAGGAAAAAGATCTCAGTTTGACGTGGGATTGGTGGATTCCAAGCAGGGATCCGGGGTGGTTTTAGGAAAAATACCAGCTCGTTTTGGGGTGGGATTGGTGGATTCCAGGGAGAGATCTGGGGTGGTTTTAGGAGAAATACCAGCTCATTTTGGGGTGGGATTCCAGGGAGAGCATCCCCTGCAAGTAAAGGTGGTGGGAGGGACTTTCCATGAGGAGCTGGAGCGGCAGGAAAATGGGGAATGGGGTGAAAGTGGAAGGGAAGGAATTCAGGTTGGGTTTGGGAAGAATTGTTCCCTGTGAGAGCGAAGAGAGCCTGGCACGGGATATTCCATGGAATTCCCATCCCTGGAACTGTCCCAGGCCAGGCTGGAACCTGGGACAGTGGAAGGTGTCCCATGGCAGGGCTTGAGTTGATCTTTGTTGCCCTTTCCAACTCAAAGCACTCTGGGATTACGAAATTCAGATTTATTCCTCATTTTCCCATATGAAAAATGTAATTTAGGAGAGGATTTTAAAATGGATTGGTTGGAATTTCTGTGCTGGAATGAGAGAGGATTTGGGGGTTCACTGCTGAGTGCCTGAACCCCAGATTCCTCCTGAAAAGGGGGAGTTTGGAAGTGAGGGAGGTTTTAGTTAATTAATTAATGGATTTAGTTAATTGGGGGTTTTTGCATAAAAATCAGTGCTGAGTGTCCCCAAATGTCCCCAGCTTGGTTTCAGGACTTGGTTCAGGGTAAAAACGAGGGGTTGGGTCCCTCAGGGGCTGTTGGGACCATGATGGGACAGTGGCACAGCTGGGACGTGTCCCCGAGGTGTGGGGACCTCACCTGTCCAGGTGTCCTTGGGTGTCACCAAATGGGTGGGGAGGGACCCTAAAATTCACCTCATTGTGTCCCTCAAGTGTCCCCAGGATGTCCCCGAGACCTCCACTGTGACACAGCAGGGACGTGTCCCCAAGGTGTGGGGACCTCACCTGTCCAGGTGTCCTTGGGTGTCACCAAACGAGTGGAGAGGGACCCTAAAATTGACCTCATTCCAACCCCACCATGTCCTTCAAATGTCCCCAAGATGTCCCCGAGACCTCCACTGTGACACAGCTGGGACATGTCCCCAAGGTTTGGGGACCAGATGGGTTGGGTTGGGTTGGGACCTCAAACCTCACCTGACCCAGCCCCGCCCGTGTCCTTGCAGTCCTGCCGCGTGTCCCCAGGATGTCCTGCCACCTGCACCAGCACCTCCCTCCGCTCTGCCAGGGCCCCGTGGCGCTGTCCCCCGGTGTCCCCTTCCCGCCTCAGCGGTGGCACTCCAGCACCTGCGTCCCCCAGGCCGTGCCCCGCCCGGCTGTGCCCCTGCAGCGGGCCACGTCCTCCAGCGTGTGCCACCAGCAGCGCGTCACCCCGGCTGGGCCACCCCGCCAGCTCCACGGACCCCTCCTGCAGCAGCAGATTGTCCCCAAGCGGGTGACAACGCTCGTGCCACCGCAGCAGCGCGTGACGGGTGGCGCGGGTGTCACCGGCGTCACCCAGTGCGTGCCACAGCAGCAGCTGCAGGTGCCACCACCCCCGTGCGTCCCCCAGCAGCAGAAGGTTGTCCCCAGGTGTGTCACCACCTGCGTGCCACAGCAGTGTGCAGGTGTCACCGGTGTCACCCAGTGCGTGCCACAGCAGCAGCTGCCGGTGCCACCACCCCAGTGCATCCCCCATCAGCAGAAGGTTGTCCCCAGGTGTGTCACCACCTGCGTGCCGCGGCCGCCGTTCGTCACCAAGGGCGTCCCCCAGCAGCAGAGTGCCACCAGGTGCGTGCCCCAGCGGTGCGTGACCAGCGTGTGTCCCCAGCAGCGTGTCCCCACGTGTGTCACCACCTGTGTCCCCCAGCAGCGCGCGGCCCGGGGCGTCTCCTACCAGTGGGTGACGGCGCCCGTCCCCCAGCAGTGGCAGAGCGTCACCGCCGGTGTCCCCCAGCAGTGGCACAGCAGGTGTGTCACCAAGTGTGTCCCGCAGCAGTGTGACACCGGCGGGGCCAGCATCTGTGTCCCCCAGCAGCAGCAGAGTGGGACAATTTGTGTCCCACAGAAAAGTGTCACCAAGGGTGGCCACCAGCAAAGTGCCACTAAATGTGTCCCCCAGCAGAGTGCCACCAAGTGTGTCCCCCAGCAATATGGGACAATCTGTGTCCCCCAGCAGAGTGCCACCAAGTGTGTCCCCCAGCAATATGGGACAATCTGTGTCCCCCAGCAGTGTGTGACCAAGAGTGTCACTCAACAGAGTGCCACCAAGTGTGTCCCCCAGCAGAGTGTGACCAAGTGTGTCCCCCAGCAAGGCATGGCCAAGTGTGTCCACCAGCAAAGCGCCACCAAAGGTGTCACCCAGAAGTGTGGGACAGTTTGTGTCCCCCAGCAAAGTGCCACCAAGTGTGTCCCCCAGCAATACGGGACAATTGGTGTCCCTCAGCAAAGTGTCAAGTGTGTCCCTCAGCAGTGTGGCACAATCTGTGTCCCTCAGCAGAGTGTAACCAAGTGTGTCCCCCAGCAAAGTGCCACCAAGTGTGTCCCTCAGCAATATGGGACAATCGGTGTCCCCCAGCAGTGTGTGACCAAATGTGTCCCCCAGCAAAATGTCACCAAATGTGTCCCCCAGCAGTGTGTGAGCAAGAGTGTCACTCAACAGAGTGCCACCAAGTGTGTCCCCAAGCAAAGTGCCACCAAGTGTGTCCCCCAGCAATATGGGACAGTTTGTGTCCCCCAGCAGAGTGCCACCAAGTGTGTCCCCCAGCAATATGGGACAATCTGTGTCCCTCAGCAGAGTGCCACCAAGTGTGTCCCCAAGCAAAGTGCCACCAAGTGTGTCCCCCAGCAATATGGGACAGTTTGTGTCCCCCAGCAGAGTGCCACCAAATGTGTCCCCAAGCAAAGTGCCACCAAGGGTGTCCCCAAGCAAAGTGCCACCAAGTGTGTTCCCCAGCAATATGGGACAGTTTGTGTCCCCCAGCAGAGTGCCACCAAGTGTGTCCCCCAGCAATACGGGACAATCTGTGTCCCCCAGCAGAGTGCCACCAAGTGTGTCCCTCAGCAATATGGGACAATTGGTGTCCCCCAGCAGAGTGCCACCAAGTGTGTCCCCCAGCATTCCGGCGCAGTGAAGATCTCCAGCCACTCCAAGAAATACTGCTCGGCCCCCAAGTGGCCCTGGTGACCCCCGGGACGTGTGACAATGACAATCCCCGGGAATGTGGCCACAATTCCCTTTTTTTAAAAATCCCTGACAGCAATTCCCTCCTGAAGATTTTATTCTTTGGTGAAGATAAAAACCACAACCAGAAATGAAACCTCTTCAAAGTAACAAAAGTTATAGCAAGGTTATTTTATTAATGTTTCATTAAAAAGGTAATTAAATTCTTTATGCTGAAGATGTGCACTGAGAACAAACATTATTTACAGAAATATATTAATATTTACATATATATATACATAAACTTAAATAAACGTTGCCTGACCTCGGATTAAAATCTTGAGTTTCTGCCTCTTGGTGTTTTTTTATTTAATTAAAGAAATATTTATTTAATATTATTATGGTTATTTTAAATTAACACTATAAATATTTAATATTATTATATTCATTTAGCATGACATCTTTATTTAATGTGAAATATTTATTTAATAGAAAAATATTTATTTAATAGGAAAATATTTATTTAATAGAAAAATATTTAATGGAAATATTTAACATTTATTTAATATTAAATATTTTTATAATATTTATTTATATACAT
The DNA here is from genome assembly GCA_009764595.1 of Geothlypis trichas. NCBI lineage: Eukaryota > Metazoa > Chordata > Aves > Passeriformes > Parulidae > Geothlypis > Geothlypis trichas. The sequence goes on from CM019929.1 coordinate 206,789, forward strand.
ATATTATAATATTATATTTATTTTTGTATAAATATTTATATAAATATTTCTATTTATTATATTTATATATATTTATATATATTTTATATATAAATATTTATATATATTTATATAAATTTTTATATTTATATGTTATATAGATATTTTATTAATATTAATAATTATAAATAATATATAAAATATATCAATTAAATTATTTATATATTACTAATATTATTAATATTAATAATATTAATAATATCTAAATAATTTATTAATATTAATATCAATATTAATAGTAATAGTAATAGTAATAGTAATATTATATTTATATTTATATTTATATTTATATTTATATTTATATTTATATTTATATTTATATTTATATTTATATTTATATTTATTTAATAACAATTCTTAAATATTAAATAATGTTAAAATATTAAAATATTATTTAATATTAAAATATTTATTTAATAAATCCAGTAAAATCCAGGCTGGCTGAAGGCGCGGCCGAGCCCCATCCTTAGGAACGTGAGCAGAGCTGGGAGGTGACCGCAGGGGACAGGAGGGTGTGGCCGGGCTGGGGACGCTGTCCCGCATTTGTCCTGCCCCTCCCGTCCTCGGTGACCTCCCGGTGCCACCCGGAGCTGCCCCAGAGCTCCCGGAGCCTCCTTTGCCTCGGAGTTTTGGGGTTTTTTATTTCCAGCAGGGAATGTGGAAAATCTGGTTGGTCCCACAATCCAACCCTCCGGATTCCCCAAAAACTTAGGGGGAAAAGCCTGGAATGGTTTGGGTTTCAGGGATTAAAACAGGGATAAAATCCTGGAATGGTTTGGGTTGCAGGGATTAAAATGGGGATAAAATCCTGGAATGGTTTGGGTTTCAGGGATTACAATGGGGATAAAATCCTGGAATGGTTTGGGTTGCAGGGATTACAATAGGGATAAAATCCTGGAATGGTTTGGGTTGCAGGGATTAAAATCGGGATAAAATCCTGGAATGGTTTGGGTTTCAGGGATTAAAATCGGGATAAAATCCTGGAATGGTTTGGGTTTCAGGGACCTGTTGGATCCGATTAAAATCAGGATAAAATCCTGGAATGGTTTCAGTTTTAGAGATTAAAATTGGGATAAAATCCTGGAATGTTTTGGGTTTCAGGGACATCAAAATCATCCCATTCCACGGGCAGGGACCTTCCCCTATCCAGACGGCTCCAATCCAGCCCTGGACACTCCCAGGGATGGAGAATCCATGGAATAACCCGGGCCAGGGAAGGACTGATCCCTAAAATCCCACCCGAACCAGCCCAGGGAATTCTGGAAGGGTTTGGGATGGAAAGGAACCTGAAATCCCAAAAAATCCCACCCCAGTTCCATGGCCAGGGACCTTCCCCTATCCCAGGTGGTTCCAGGGGTGGGAAATCCATGGAATAACCTGGGACCCTCACAGGGAACAATTCCTCCCCAAAATCCCCCCCAAATTCCCCCTCTGTCCCCCTGACCCCATTCCCTGTGCCTTGGGGTCTCCACATTCCCAACAAACATTCCCAACATTCCCGACATTCCCACCTCGTGGTGGCCTCGTGGCTTTTCCCACGGAACCTTCCAGAAAAGCCTCCTTTGGCGGGCAGATCCTGGGTTTTGGGGTCAGCGGGATTTGGGGATGTTTTGGACGGGGCTGGCCCTGACTCAGCCGTGCCTCAGTTTCCCCAGCCTTTAATTGGGAATAATGACCCCCCCTCAACTCCCCAGCAGCCTCCGGGAGATGAAAGGGCCTCGCAAATGTTAATTAAGGACATCGGGGTGTTAATTAAGGGCATTTTGAATGCCAGGTCACCACGTTAATGCCCCGCTCCCCGCGCACAACTGGGAATTAGGAGCTCTCCTTGATCCCGAGCTTCCCGAGGAATTCCCATAAAACCCGGCCTAAGCCGCGCTCCGACGCCTGTTTATTCCCAAAATTCCAGGTCAGGGAATTCAGCATTCAACAGTTCTGGGTGTTGTCAGTGTTGTTGTTGTTGTTCAGGGCAGGGAGGATCCATAAAAGTGAGAGGAATTCGGAGTTTGCCATCGGAATGTCGGGATCCGCCTGGAAAAGCGGCGCCGGTGCCCCCGGGATTTCCTGGGCGGGAAATTAAAGGGAAATCACGGGGCGGCCTCCGGGCGCCTGGGAAAGCAGGGAGCAAAACGGGGACTGAGGTCGTGGGTCATCATCTGGAGCCTGAGATTCCAAATATTCCAAAAATCCCGAAATTTCAATGTTCAGATACTCCAATATTCAAATAATCTAATATTCAAACAAGCTAATATTCAAATAATCTAATATTCAAATAATCTAATATTCAAATAGTCCAATATTCAAACACTCCAATATTCAAATACTCCAATATTCAAATACTCCAATATTCAAATACTCCAATATTCAAATACTCCAATATTCAAATGTTTGAATATTCCAGTGTTCTAATACCCCAACATTCCAAAACTTCAATATTCAATTATTCCAATATTCAAATAATCCGATATTCCAATATCCAAATGTCCCAATAGTCCAAAATTCCAGTATTCAAATATCCAAGTATCCCAATATCCAAATAATCCAATATCCCAATAGTCCAAAACTGCAGCATTCAGATATCCAAATATCCCAATGTCCAAATAATCCAATATCCCAATATTCCAGTATTCAAATATTCTAATATCCAAGTATCCCAATATTCCAAAATTCCAATATTCCAATATCCAACTATTCCAATATCCCAATATTGCAATATCCATATATTCCGATATTCAAATACTCCAAAATTCCAATATCCCAATATTCCAATATGTAAATATTCCAATATCCAAATATTCCAATATTCCAGCCGTGGTCACATTCCCAAGGCTCCAGGAGCCTTTTCCCAATTTTGGGAATTTTGGGAATTCTGAGCAGGGCCCGGAGTTGGATTTGATCCTTTCCAAGGAGGTTTTCCCATAATAATTCCCTTTTTTTTTCCAAGCACCTCACCTGAACCAATTCAAAAGTGTCCGATTCATATAAAAGGGACCAAAAAAATTTCCAGGGACTAAAAAACCCCAAAAAACCCCCAAAACCCCAAATTCCAGGCCCTTCCCTGGTGCAGAAGTGACTCCCAAAGTTCTGCTCATGTTTTTTATGGGACAAACGGAGCAGGAAATGGGAATTTCGGGTTTTTTTGTGATAAGGCCCCTTCTGTTCCCTTGGCTGGGCTCCACCGGCACTTTTAAATTTATTTATTTTGTTTTTCCGGGGAGTAGAAAGGGCGGTTTGGGCTGGAATTACAGGAAAATTCAGCATCATGGAGAATCCTCGATTTTCCAGGGTTTTTTGTTTGTTTGTTTGGGTTTTTTTGGGGATTTTTTGGGGTGGTAAAGGGCTGTTTCGGCTGGAATTTTGGGAAGATTTTGCAACCCTGAGAATCCTCGGTTTTCCGAGGTTTTGGGGTTTTCTTGGGGTTTTTTGGGGGGAATAGAAAGGGCTGTTTTGGCTGGAATTCCAGGAAAATTTGGCACCCCTAAGAATCCTTGATTCTTCAGATATTTTGGGGTTTTTTGGTGTGTCTTTTAGGGTTTTTTTGGGGGTGGAAAGTGCCGTTTCAGCTGGAATTTTGGGAAAATCTGACATCCCTGAGGATCTCTGAATTTCCAGGGTTTTTTGGGGAATGGAAAGGGCTATTTTGGCTGGAATTTCAGGAAAATCCGTCATTCCTGAGGATCTCTGATTTTCCAGGGTTATTTAGGGAATGGAAAGCGCTGTTTTGGCTGGAATTCCGGGAAAATTTGGCACCCCTAAGAATCTTTGATTCTTCAGAATTTTTTGGTTTTTTGGGGGAGTTTTAAGGGGTTTTTTTTAGGGTGGAAAGCGTTGTTTTGGCTGGAATTTCAGGAAAATCTGCCATCCCTGAGGATCTCTGATTTTCCAGGGTTTTTTGGGGAATGGAAAGGGCTGTTTTGGCTGGAATTTCGGGAAATTCTGTCATTCCTGAGGATCTCTGATTTTCCAGGGTTGTATTATTTTTCCTGGCCCAGCCTCCCGGTGATCCAGGGCATCCCTGGGAGCCGGAGCCGCACGTGGCCGGGTTCGGGGTGCAATTAAAGCCAAACCCAACCTCCCGAAAATTCCCCGGGGCATTCCCGGGCTCCATAAAAACCCGGCCGGCCCCGGCCCTTCCCCGGCGCTTCTCTCCGGCTCTTCCCCCTCATGAGCTGGGTAAGTCCTGGAACTCCCCAAATTCTCCTTTATTTTCATCCCCGGATTCTCCTCCACCTTTTTGGGATGCGCGGCTCTTCCTCGAGGAAAAATGGGGGAGAAATTCCATAGGGAATGGGAATTTTTGGGGGTTTTTTCCTGCTTTTTTTCCCCCGGTAGGATTTGGCTCCGTAAATTTGGATCCCAGCAGGAATCGGGTGTGGGATGGGAAGAGCCGAGGCAGCTCCAAAAGAACCAGAGGAATTCCCTCCTGCTTTAATGAAATTTTAAACAAATAAATTTAATTTATTTTCCCCAACCAGAGCAAGGAATTGACGGGATTCCAGACGGGAAAAATTCCTGAAAATTCCCGGCTAAACCCCCAAAAAACGAGTGGGAGGTGCAATCGATCCCCCTAATTAGGAGGAGTTTTGTTCTGGTGTTGCGGTAATTGCTGCCTTTGTTTTCCCGGCGTTGTTTTTATTGGACAGCGATTGTTTCGATTGTGATGATAACGAGTTTTCCTAATGAGCCGGGCACGTGGCTCCGTCTTGCTTTAGGATTTGGGAAGGCGAGACCAAAAATTCTGGGATGATCGGAATTCGAGATGCTTAGAAAATGTAGAATTTAATTTTTTATTTTTTTTTTACAATCTTCAATGTAGATTTTTAATTTAATGCTTTACTCTCTAAAAAAAAAAAAAAGTGGAATATTGACAATTTTTGGTCACAATAATCCTGTTTAAACCTGGGAAAACTCCCTAAAACCGGAGTTTTTCTGGAGCGGGATTTTTTTTCCTGCGATTTCCAAGGAAAAGGGAAAATTTTCAGAGGAGAAAACTGGTGCAGCACCGCGGGCTGATTTATTGGGTGTAATCCTCCCAAAATCAGCGAATCCGGAGCCATTCCCAACCCCGCATCCCCTGCTCCCCTTCCAGCCCCAAATCTGGGATATTTAACCCTTTATCCACCTGGGGTTTCGCCTTGATTTTTCCCTTTTCTTCCCCAAATATTTTGCTGCATTTACTCAAAAATCAGAATTTTCGGGGACAGCGAGCCGAGGCTGCCCCTGCCCCGCTCCGGACCCCAAATTCCGGTGGGATCGGGGAGCCCCAAACCCCTCCTGAGGCTTCGCGGCCGCACCCGGCGATTTCCGAGGGCCGCACTCCTAAGAATCCTCGATTCTTCAGATTTTTTGTTTGTTTTTTAGTTTTTTTTGGGAAATGGAAAGCGCTGTTCCAGCTGTAATTTCAGGAAAATCTGGCACCCCTAAGAATCCTTGATTCTTCAGATATTTTTGGTTTTTTTGGGGGTCTTTTAGGGGTTTTTTTGGGGGTGGAAAGGGCTGTTTTGGCTGGAATTTCGGGAAAATCTGGCACCCCTAAGAATTCTTGATTTGGCTCCTTTTCCATCCCAACCCAAAGGGCGGCCCAGGGAGGGCCCCGCGCTGCTCGGGAGTCGCCCCAAAAACGCTCGGGAGGGGAAGCGCCGCGGTTTGGAGAGCGGCACGAATTGAAAATCCGGATTTTTTCCGGCTTTTGAGAGAGCAGAACCCGGGACGGGATTTGTTTTCTCTCTCTCCCCTCCCAAACACGCCCAGCTTTGAGTCACGGGCCGCGGGCGAGGAGAGCGGGGCGGGTTCTGGGGCTGAATCATCGTTTTGGGGAGATCACCAAAAACTCTGCAGCTCTGAGAAAGTTGTAGAGCCGGTATGTTCATTATTACAGCATTTTAAGGAGGTGACTCTCCTTCAAAGACATGCGTGCCTCTGGGAACTTCAGGTCTTTTTTTGTCTTTTTTAATCTTTTTTTTTTTTCAAATCCACGTGCGTACAATTTCACAATAGGTTCACTCATATTCATTTTTACGGATTTCGCGGTGACATTTGCCGCTCGTTTTTCTTTGTCGGAAAGAATTCCTGCGTCAGGCCGAGCTGCTCTCAGAGCAGTCTCTGTCTCTCTTTATCACTTTCTGTCTCCTCCCTTTATCTCTGTCCTTCACTGGAGCAGTTTCTCTGAGCCTAGGTTCTGAAGTTAGGCTAAATAGCGATGTTTTATAACCACAGACTCAAAAAATGTGTATTTCACCTAAATCAAAATGGATTTTTGCTCTGGAGAATTTCTAGTGTGGAGAATTTCTGCTCTGGAGAATTTGTACTGTAGAGAATTTCTACTCTGAGAATTTCTACTCTGAGAATTTCTGCTCTGGAGAATTTCTAATCTGGAGAATTTCTACTCTGAGAATTTCTACTCTGGAGAATTTCTACTCTGGAGAATTTCTGCTCTGGAGCATTTCTGCTCTGGAGAATTTATTCTCTGAGAATTTCTACTCTGGAGAATTTCTAATCTGGAGAATTTCTACTCTACCTCACCACCCAAAAATTTTTTAAAAAATCTCTGTTTTCTATCCCGCAGCTCTGAGCCCCGCTCCACCATGCACTACCCCGGCGAGCGCTGCCTGCCGGGCCCCAAATTCCTGCCCGAGTTCCTCCCTCCGTGCCAGGCTCACGCCGAGCCCTTCGCCAACACGTGCCACCCCCTGAGCGTCACCAAGGGCCCCGCGCCGCGCTGGGGACAGAGCTGTGCCCCCGCCGCCCCCGCCGTGCCGCTGCTGCCGTGCGCGCCGCTGGTCCAGCGCTGCCTCCTGCTCTACCCCGAGCCCTGCGAGACCACGCGGCTGCTGCCCGGCCCGAGGGTCCCCGCCGCGCCCCAGGCCCCGCGGAGCGCCAAGATCCGCGCGGCGCGGAGCCTCCCCCCGTGCGCGCCGCGCTGCCCCGAGCCCGGCCGGCTGCGCTTCCCCCCGTGCGGCATCCGCGGCTCCTCCGCGTCCTGCCGGGCCGAGCGCCGCCCGCGCAAGGCGGCCGCGTGTGCCCCGCGCTGCGCCGAGCCCGGCGGCGGCCGCTACTCGCTGCCGCTCCGCGGCGCCACCGAGTGTCCCCCGCAGCAGAGCGACAGCCGCTCCTTCCTGCCCGCCGTGGCGCCCGCGCTGCGCTGCTCCAAGGGGTACCCCACGCAGGAGCCGGGCGCGGAGCGGCAGCTGAGCGTCACCAAGGTCACCCAGGAGTGTCCCCCCGCCAAGGGCCCGGCGCAGCTGGAGGGGAGCAAGGGCAGGAGCTGCTCGGCGCAGCACCTGAGCAAGGCCCGCTGTGGGCACCACCATCATCATCATCATCACCATGCCCGGGGCACCCCGAGACCCTCCCGGCTGGTCCCGGCCGGGGCCAAGCGCTCCGGGCACGCCAAGAAAAGCCGCAGCGCTTCCAAGTGGCTCTGGTGAGGGAGGGGTGGGGAAAGGTCGGGAATGACGAGGGGATGGAGCCCAGATTTGAGGTGACTCCTGTGGGGTGATCCCCCCTCCTTGGAGCCCAAATTTGGGGTGATTTCCCTTCCTTTGAGCCCAAATTTGGGGTGATTCCTGTGGGGTGATTTCCCCTCCTTGGAGCCCAAATTTGGGGTGATTTCCCCTCTCCATGTAGCTCAGATTTGAGGTGATGCCCATGAGGTGATATCCCCTCCTTGGGGTGCAGGGTTGGGGTGTTTTCCCCTCCTTGGAGCCCAAATTTGGGGTGATTCCCATGGGGTGATTCCCCCTCCTTGGACCCCTGGTTTGAGGTGATTTCCCCCCTCCTTGGACCCCTGGTTTGGGGTGATTCCCCTCCTTGGAGCCCAAGTCTCGTTTGGGGTGATTCCCCCTTTCCAGGGATCCCAGATTTGAGGTGATTTCCCCTCCTTGGAGCCCCAGTTTTGGAGTGATCCCCACTCGTTGGAGCCCAGGTTTGGCGTGATTTCCCCTCACTGGAGCCCAAGTTTGGTTTGAGGTAATTCCTCCCTCAATGGAGCCCAGGTTTGGGGTGATTTCTCCTCCTTGGAGCCCCGGTTTGGGGTGATCCCCTCTCCATTCCCAGTCCTGCCCCCCAAGCCTGGTTCTCCCCCATATCGTGCCTGTGTTCAGCTCACAGAGCGAGTCCCCCGTTTTATTTGACCCGAAATTCGGATTTTCCAGCACCAGGAAGGTTTTGGGGAGAGGTTGAGGAGCTCTGAGCCACCTGGAGCCTCACCCCAACACCTTCGTGACAACGTCTGCACCCTGGTTTTATGTTGTGGGATCAATTCCACTCTGGTTGTACCACTCACATTAAACTCAGGTTACAGCTGATTTCCGCCTTCTGCCTGAATTATTTTCCTTCTTTTTAAACAGTTTCTAATTCCTGCTGCTGGGAAAATAACCCTTTCCCTGTTACACCGCCCCTTTTATGTAAAATAAGGGAAATAATCACGATTTTAGGGCTGGGTTCGCTACCATGGATTTACTCGGACGATGCTCGGGCTCTCCTGCTCCCTGTCCCGCCCTCATCCCGAGGTTTTCCGGGCGGAATTTCCCTTGGAAAAGTCTCGAAATCGGGAAAAGGCGGCGGGGACCCGACAGCGCCGCGGGGCTGTGCTGCCGCCTGGTGGCCACAGGGGCGAACTGCGCCGGTAATCCCATTCCCCCACCCAGTCCCAAAAAATCCCATCCGCATCCCAAAAAATCCCATTCCTGAACACCCAAAAAATGCCATCCTCATCCCAAAAAAATGCCATTCTCATCCCCAAAAATCCCACTCCTAAATCCCAAAAAATCCCACCCTCATTCCAAAAAGTCCTATTCCTGAATCCTGAAAAATCCCACTGTCATCCCAACAAACGCCATCCTCATCCCCAAAAAGCTTATTCCTGAATCCCAAAAAATTCCATCCTCATCCCAAAAAAATCCCATTCCGAATCCCAAAAAATCCCATCCTCATCCCAAAAAATCTCATTCCCTAATTCCAGAAAATTCCCATTCCCGATTCCCAGAGGAGTTCCCACTTCCAGAAATCAAAGGGAATCCAAACTCCCACCCCAGGTTCCTGATGTCAATTTGCAGGAGACAAACCGGCATCATATATTCCCAAGAATCTGCAAATTATAATAAAAATAATAATAAATAATCCTATTCCAATCTGAAATCATAATCCCGATAATAAATCTCGTTGGGATCGGCCTGGATTGGGAAGGAGAGATTCAAACCCTGAATTATTTTTTTTTTAAACTATGTGAGAAGCTGGATTTATCTTTTAGGACAGGGTGAGGGAAACAATCCCGATAACGAGGTTCCCACACAACAAAACACCTCGGGAATGTTCTCCAGCGATTTATGCATGCAAAGCGTTTTCCTCCTTGTGATATAAATAACAAATGATCCCAGGAAAACCCCTGGGGGCTCTGGAATATTCTCTCCTGCATGGAATAAACCCCAGGAATACACAGGATGTTTTTCTCCCGCCTAACTCCGCGCGTTTTGCGTATTCACGAAGCAAAACCATCGATTTCTCCTCAAAAAAATCACCTCGAAATTGGTTCCGGCTCAGGCTGGGGGAATTTCCAGGGGCAGGAATGGATTCCTGGGAATTCCCACTGGGATTGTCCCGGGAATGTTGGGATCTCCCTCAGTGGGATATTCCTGAAAATCCCATGCCAGGTTTGAGCGCGATCCCTTCCCGCCTGAAGAATCCCCAAATCACCCCATGAATTCCATTAAATTCCCGAATATTTCCATAAAACACCAATTCTGGAATTCTGGGATCCTCTCAGCTCCAGGGAACCACCCAAATCCTCGGAAAATCAACAAAACTCCATGAAATTCATCAAAATTTCCCAGCTTCCACAGGATAGAAATTTTCCCCTCATATTTAAGTCTTTAATGTTTGATTTTTATTAATTTAACTTTTTAAATTTACCATAAATTTTTAAAACTTTTAATGAAACTCTTAAATTTTTTTCAAAACATTTTTTAAACTAATTTTTTTAGTTAAAAAAAAGTTTAAAAATGTTTAATTTTTAATGCCCTGAGGCAATTTTAACCCAAGGAAAAATTGGGATGGGGCTTGGAGTGAGGGAGCTTCCCTGCCCCTGGAAAAATGTTGGAACAGGACGAGATTTAATCCCCTTCCCACCCAAACCATCCCAGGGTTGGAAATCCAGACAGAAATGGTAAAATCCTCTCCAAAATTCACTTTTCCTGTAAAAAAACAAAAAACAAAAAACAAAAAACAAAAAAAAAAACACCCAAAAAACAAAAACAAAACCAAAAAAACCCAATGGGAATATGGGAGATGCAACAAAAAATTCCCATTCCCGTTCCACTCCAAAAGTTCCCATGGAAAAGGGAATTATGCGGGTAAACAACCCCGGAATAATTAGCAGTAATTAAGATTATTACACATGAGGGGAGGGCCATTAAAGCCGCCTCAGCTTCCGGAGTTCTTATAAAACTCCAAGGATTTGGGGCTCCCCTGGACATTCCCGGCCATTCCTTCCCGGAATATTGGTGAGTCCCTCTGCCTTCCATCCCATAATTTGGAGAAAACGGGAAATCGAAATAAATAATTGGGAAAATTAAATAAATAACGAGAAAAGTAAACAAATAATTGGGGTTTCACGGGAATTCTGTGGCTCCAAAAATTCCAACGGGAGATTCCATGCTGGGAATTATTTTGTTGGGTATTTGGGGTGAGTCAAGGCTTAAAAATTCTTGTTAAAATTAAAAAGAGAATTTTGCTGGGGTGTTGTTATTATCACTTAACTGTCAATAACAATAAAAGTCACTTTAGTTTTAATTCTGGTGGGTTTTGTCATGAAATCATGGAATGTTTTGGGATGGAAGGGGATTTTAAAGCTCAGGATGCTCAGCAATAATTTATCCGTATTTTTCCATTAAAAATTGGAGAAAACCTGGGATTTTTTCTTTTTTTATCCCCCAAAATTTTATTATTCACAAATCAAATTTATTTTCTAAGGGATAAAAAGGGAGGGAAATATTTTTTCCTCCTCATTTTCCTGCTAGAGTTATCCAAACCGAGCCCATTTGCCCTAAAAACCTGTTTCTTCTCCCAATTTCCAACCAAATGGTGCAAAACCTCATTTTTGTAGCACTTTTGGGATGAAGAAACTCCAATTCTTTTTTCCCCACCCAAAAACTTTGGGGAATTTTCTGAAAAAACCATTTGATCTCCATGGAAATCCCCACCAGATAAATAATGGGAATCCCCTGGACTTTTCCAGAAGAATCTTTGGAGAAAAAGCAGGAATTTGATGAATTGGAGGAGTTTAAGCCAACACCTACCTCCGAAGGAGCCTCTGGAAGAGCCCGGATTCCTCCAGGGACAAAAATTCCAGGGAGGTTTTTGGGGAATCATCCAAATCCCACAGCTTTGAGCCCTGACAGGTAAATCCCAGGAGAAACTCTGGAATTCATTCCACGAGAAAGTGGATTCAGGGTCCGGGGGCAAAAAAATGAAAATTGGGCACCAAAATTCCCTGCGGAGGAAAGATTCCTGCAGGATTCCAGGGATTTTGGAGCTCCGGACGCGGATCCGGGAACGATCGCAGGCTCTGGAATCTGCTCTGGGTAATTATCCCAGGGAGGGCCGGGCAGGCTGAGATAAACAAATCACCCGGGAAGGATGGAAAATCCTGGAATCACGGCCTGGAAAAAACCTGGGTGGGGTTTTTTGGGAAGGTTGGGGTGGGTGGGGAAAAGGGGAAACTGAGCCGGGAGTTCAGTTTCAAAGAAACATTTTAAAAGTTCAGTGATTTTTTAAAAATTACAAACTGAAAACTGTGAAAATTAAGGAGAATTAAAAAGATAAGGTCAAAAAATGGAATGAAAGTTAAAAATAACCATGAAAATTAAATTAAATTTAAAAAATAGAAAATATGTTTAAAAAGACAACGGAAATTAAATAGAACTTGAAAAATGAAATTAAAGAATGAAATAATAATTAAAAAAGAAATATTTAATTAAAATACAATTAAAAATTGGATTAAATAGAATAAAATAAGACTAAACATTATGTAGAGCAAGGTTTTTTTTCCACTGGGATTTTCAAATAAAGGGGAATAAATGTTCTAATTCCTGAATATCTTCAGAATTTGAAAAATAAAATTAAAGAATGAAATAATTAAAAAAAGAAATATTTAATTAAAATTCAATTAAAAATTGGATTAAATTGAATAAAAGGAAACTAAAATAAACATTAAGTGGAGCAAGGTTCTTTTTCCCACCGGGATTTTCAAATAAAGAGGGATCAATGTTCTAACTCCTGGATATTTTCGCTGTCCTGGCTGCAGGTTCCACCTGGTTCCTCCCAGATGTGCTCGGAATTCCAGGGCCCGTGCCCGGCCCCGGCGGCCTCGGGCTCCAGCCAGCCCTGCGTGGTTTCCTGCGGCGCTTCCCGCGTCATCATCTTCCCTCCTCCCGTGCTCGTGACATTCCCGGGGCCCATCCTCAGCACCTGCCCGCAGGAGCCCGTGCTGGGATCCTCGGGAATTCCAGAGGGATGCTCGGGAATGGCGCTGGGATCCGCGGGAATGCCAGAGGGATCCGCGGGAATGGCGCTGGGATCTTCAGGAATGGCAGAGGGATGCGCGGGAATGGCGCTGGGATCCACGGGAATGGCACTGGGATCCACAGGAATGCCAGAAAGATCCTTGGGAATGACACTGGGATCCTCAGGAATGGCACTGGGATCCTCAGGAATGGCGCTGGGATCCTCAGGAATGGCACTGGGATCTTCAGGAATGGCGCTGGGATCTTCAGGAACCTCCCTGAGGTCCCATGGAGCGCCAATCCCGCGTTCCAGGGCCTTCACCCCAAAATTCACCCCCAGGCCCATCCTCGGCATGGATGAGGCCCTGCTGGGGTCCTCGGGAATGCTGGAAGGGGGAGCAGGGACATCCCGAAATTCCCTGAGCTCCCGTGGGGTGCCAATCCTGTGTCCCGGGGGTTTCGGCCCCAGGTTGGGCTCCCGGCGAGGGTCGCGCTGCTCCTACATCTTCACCTCCCGCTGGATCCATCCCTGCCGGAGGAGCAGCGGCTCCAGCGGGAGCCAGCAGCCGGCCGGGAGCGGGAGCCAGGAGAAAATTCCAGACCCGGAAAATCCGGGAAAGGAAAACGAGCAGGCAGCAAAGGGGGAGGAAGAGGTCTTGGAAGTGTGACGCAGATCAGACCCCGATCCAAAGGCCCTGGAGGCTCCTTCAAAGCAGATTTGGGAGTTTAAATTCAGATTAATTTGGGGTTTTTTTGAGGTTGGGGTTTTTTTCACCTCAGACATTCCCAAGCAGTGAAATAAAGCCATTAAATAACAATTTCAAATTTTGGGATAACCTGGCACTCGGAATCTGGTTTGTGGGAGCGATTCGCTGTTCTTCTGTGGTTTTCCAGAAAATCAAGATTGGGGAACTCCCCAAATGTGGTCAGATCTGACAAAGCCTTTGCCTGCCAGGCCTAATTGAGCCTGGCTTAGCTTTTATGGGAATTACTCACCAGGAAATTCCCTTTTCATTGGTATAAATACGAGCACGATCCCGTCACCACTTCCCAGCTTTCACTTTCACCACAGGAAAGTCGGGAAAGGGAACAAACCAATCTCCTTATATTTAATTTTAATAAAAAGGAAAAAATATTTGTGGAAATGAATTTTTTAATATAAAAGTCAACCCAGCGGGAAAGTTTGGCCACAAAAATGTGGATTTTCCACCTTGGAAGTGTCCAAAGCCAGGTTGGATTGGCTTGGAATGACCTGGGATAGTGGGAATGTCCCTTGCCCATGGATCTGGATGATCCCACCCAAACCATTCCAAAATTCCAGATTAAAAGTAAAGAAAGTAAAGAATCTTCACCTGGACCTGTGTCCTTTACCCCATATTTCATTATTTTATTTTATTTTATTTTATTTTATTTTATTTTATTTTATTTTATTTTATTTTATTTTAATTTAATTTATTTTTTTATTTTATTCTTGTTCTTTCCCTTACCATTAAAATTATTCTGCACTATCACAGTGGTTTCCGGGTTTTCTTTTCCAGGGAAATTCTCCTGATTGGGAAATCTGGATAAATTCCAAACCCCTGAGGTTTTTTTGGGAATGGGGAGGTTTGAGAGCTGCCCTTGAATGATTGGAATTTTGGAATTCCTCACCAACCTCAGGGTGGACTCCTCCTTTTGGGGAGTTCCCTTCAGAGGAAAAAAAGGATTATGAAAAATTTGTCAGGTTCATTTAAACAACTAAACAGGCAGAAGGAGGAATCCCAACCTCTGAGGAGGCTTTCGTCCTGTTTTTGCTGGATTTCACTTTCTCTGTGCCCACCCTCCTCACCTGGGCATCCAGATGGAAAGCAGGAATTTTGTCCATGCTCCCAAATCCCCCCAAACCTGCTGAAACAATCCCCTCAATCATTCCCCGCCAATCCACATTTAAAATAGAAATTTCGCCCTTTATTTTCCCCTTTATTTGGAGGAAGTCCCACTTCAGGACCTCCCATAAATCCCTGTGTTTACCCCATTTGTGTGTGCCCAGTTTTCCCCGTCCTGCTCCTGTTCCCGATCCCAATCCCAATCCCAACAGTGATGGAACGATTCCAGCACTGATGGAACGATCCCAGTGCTGATGGAACGATCCCAGTGCTGATGGGATGATCCCAACAGTGATGGAACGATCCCAGCGCTGATGGAATGATCCCAACAGTGATGGAATGATCCCAACAGTGATGGAACGATCCCAACAGTGATGGAATGATCCCAACAGTGATGGGATGATCCCAGCGCTGATGGAATGATCCCAACACTGATGGAATGATCCCAACACTGATGGAAGGATCCCAACAGTGATGGAATGATCCCAGTGCTGATGGAATGACCCCAACACTGATGGAATGATCCCAGCGCTGATGGGATGATCCCAAAACAGTGATGGAACGATCCCAACAGTGATGAACGATCCCAACAGTGATGGAACGATCCCAACCGCTGATGGAACGATCCCAACGCTGATGGAATGATCCCAACAGTGATGGAACGATCCCAACGCTGATGGAATGATCCCAACAGTGATGGAACGATCCCAACGCTGATGGAATGATCCCAACAGTGATAGAACGATCCCAAGGCTGATGGAACGATCCCAACAGTGATGGAATGATCCCAACGCTGATGGAATGATCCCAATAGTGATGGAACGATCCCAGCGCTGATGGGATGATCCCAACACTGATGGAATGATCCTAAGGCTGATGGAACGATCCCAACACTGATGGAACGATCCCAACACTGATGAACGATCCCAACAGTGATGGAACAACCCCAACAGTGATGGAACGATCCCAATATCCGTGAGGATCAGCCCGTGAGCCGTGGGGCAGCTCGCGGATCCCACATTTCTTGTTTGGCTCTTGGGGAAAAGTTGGGAAAACTCCGGCAATGAGGTCACGGGTGGGGCGGAACCCCAAGGCCTTGGCGTTGGCTCATCGGCCCCAGTGGCTCCGCCCCACCCAGCTCCAGGGCTTGGACAATCTCCAATCCCCAGTTCCATGCAGGGCTCGGGAGGAGGAGGAATGGGAATTATTCCTTTCATAGTTTTTTTTCCTTAAAGGAACATCCCAGAGTTGCTGAGGTTGGAAAAGATCTCCAAGGTTGAGTCCAAGCTGTGCCTGATCCCAGATCAGCGTCCAGCAATTCCTTGGACATCTCCAGGGGTGGTCAAACCTCCCTGGGCAGCCCCTTCCAAGTCCTTTTTCCTTTTCCAGAGGGGATTTTCCCAAATTTCCCACCCTGAGCCTCCCCAGGCACAGTTCGAGGCCATTCCCTCTTGTCCTGTTCCATTCCCTGGGATCAGATCCCAGATTTCCCCTGGAAGAGCCCAAAATTCCCCCTGGAGTCTCCTCACTGAGGTTTTTTGGGGAAAACCACCAGCTTTTCCACCAAGAACTCAGAGGTGGATCCCTTTTGGATCAATCTGATCCCTTTTGGATCAATTGGATCCCTTTTGGATCAATATCATCCCTTTTGGATCAATATAAACCCTTTTGGATCAATTGGATCCCCTTTGGATCAATCTGATCCCTTTTGGACCCAATTGATCCGATTTTTTTGTTTGAGTCCATTCCGTGTGTTTCTTCTTCCCATCAGTATTTCAAGCAACCCTCAGCATTCTCCACTCATCTGTCATTATTATTATTATTATTATTATTATTATTATTATTATTATTACTACTACTACTACTACTACTACTATTATAATTATTATTTTGATTTTCAGTCTGGAAAACCAAGGATTCATCAGGAAACCCTGGATTTTTCTGCCAATTTCTCTTTTTGCCCCCCTTTTCCCACCTCCCACAAACCCATCCCACCTGTTTCTCTCCCACTCCCATAATTTTTTCACGGCCTTGCCCGGGGAGCTCGGCTGTTCCTCCTCCTCCTCCTCTGATCTTCACAGAATCCCGGGATGGCTTGGGGTGGAAGGGACCTCCAGGATGATCCAGATCCCTCATTCCCTTTCCCATATCCCATCCCACAACTCCTCCTCTCAGGCCTTTCCCTTTCCCCTCTCCTGGCCCAGTAAAATACTCATTTATTGGGGGCAATCTGGTGCCCAAAAGTGACCCAACCTGCCCAAGGGTGGATCTGAGGCTGGGGCACACCCCGCTATTAATGGGGTTATTCCTGATAACCTGTCATTATATTGCCAATATTGCACGGCTGCAAAATCTGGGATGAGGTCAGGGAGATCAAGGCTTGGCCCAGGGGAAGGGATGAAAATGCTTTTCTTCCTTAAATCCCTTTTTGGACCCAAGAATCACAAAAACCTGGAATGGTTTGGGTTGGGAAGGTCCTTAGGGCTGCTTTTCCTCCTCAAATCCCTTTTTGGACCCAAGAATCAAAAAAACCTGGAATGGTTTGGGTTGGGAAGGTCCTTAGGGCTGCTTTTCCTCCTTAAATCCCTTTTCAGGCCCAAGAATCATAAAATCCTGGAATAGTTTGTGTTGGGAAGGTCCTTAGGGCTGCTTTTCCTCCTTAAATCCCTTTTTGGACCCAAGAATCATAAAAACCTGGAATGGTTTGGGTTGGGAAGGTCCCTAGGGCTGCTTTTCCTCCTTAAATCCCTTTTTGGACCCCAGAATCATAAAAACTTGGAATGGTTTGGGTTGGGAAGGTCCTTAGGGCTGCTTTTCCTCCTTAAATCCCTTTTTGGACCCCAGAATCACAAAAACCTGGAGTGGTTTGTGTTGGGAAGGTCCCTAGGGCTGCTTTTCCTCCTTAAATCCCTTTTTGAACCCACGAATCATAAAACCATGGAATGGTTTGTGTTGGGAAGGGTTTTAGGGCTGCTTTTCCTCCTCAAATCCCTTTTCAGGCCCAAGAATCATAAAATCCTGGAATGGTTTGGGTTGGGAATGTCCTTAAAAACCACCTTATTCCAACTTCTTTCTGTTTTCCCAGGATGCTCCAACCTTCTCTAGAAAATCCATTCCAGGGCCTCCCCACCCTCACAGGAAAGCATTTCTTCCCTAAACCCAACCTAAATTTCCCCTTTTTCAGCTTGAATCCATCTCCCTTTTCCCATAACCACAACTCCTGGTGAATTCCAGGAGCAAGGAGAGCCCTGGAATTCCGGACAGATTTTTATTCCAGCTGCACCTTTGGCCTTGTTGAGCTGGACTAATCAGTGCTGTACAAATAATTGCAGCTGGAAATAAAAATTCCAACATTTCCTCTGGATAACGAAGCTCTACACTTTTTTTCCTGGGAAAATTTCCTTTTCCTTCCTTAAATCCAACTACAGATTCATTTGACAGCATTTTGCGCCGCCAGCTCCGGGTTTAATCCTTGAAGGAACTCGGAGGAAGCTGCCAGATTTTCTTGCTGAGGCGAGCAGCTTCAGTGAGGCAATGAAGGCAAATGAAGATTTAATGAATATCTTTCTCATTAATGGATGATTAAATTGGATCTCAGCGCCACGCCTGGGTGAGCCACGGGGCGATACAGGAATGGGAATTCGCTCCGTGGCGTTGGCTCATTCCACGGGCGCTAATGAAATAGTAAAATTAATGATTTGCAAGGGCGGGACTTCTAAGATGCCCCAAATAACCCCAAACTTCTCCCACGAGCTCCCACCTTCCTGAGGAGCAGATCCTGCAGCTCTGTGGAATCCCAGGATCCCAGAGGTTGGGAAAGAATTCCAAAATTGTTGAGTCCAAGCTGTGTCTGATCCCACCTGGACACCCGGAATTCCCATTCCTTTTACAGCTTTTTGGTTGGTTTTTTTTTTTTTTTTTTTCTTTAAAGGAACATCCCAGAGCTGTTGAGGATGGAGAAAATCCCCAAAGCTGTGCCCCAGCTGTGCCTGATCCCAGATCAATGTCCAGAAATTTCTTGGACACCTCCATAACTCCAAACCTCCCTGGGCAGCCCCTTCCAAGGCCTTTTCCATTTTCCAGGAGGAATTTTCCCAAATTTCCCACCCTGAGCCTCCTCTGGCACAGCTCTAGTCTGTTCCCTCTTGTCCTGTCCCTGTTCCTTGGGATCAGATCCCAAATCCCTCCTGGCAGATCCCAAATTCCTCCTGGATCCCCCTTTTCTCCAGGCTGAGCCCACCCTCAGCTCCCTCAGGATTTTCCATTCCCTTTTCCAGCTCTTCCAGCCCCATTCCCATCCCTGGCCACGCTCCAGCTCCTCAGGAAAATTCAAAATCTCCTTCTCCTCAATCTTCTGGGGCTTTGGGCTTGGGCTGAGCCATATCAGAGCTCCTTCACCCAATCCTGGGGGCTCCAGAACCTCAAAAAAACCCCAGGTAGGACTCTGGGGACTCTTGGGGATGGTTCTGTGCCCGATCCTTGGGGTTCCCTTCCACCTCGGGGTATTCCAGGATCCTGGGATGTGCTGGAGGTGACCCTGACCTGGAGAAGGCGTTTGGGTGGTGGCCCCAGAGGGACACCTGGCCCGGCTTGGAGACAGACCCAAATCACACCCAGGCACTCCAGGCTTCCCCCTCGGGGGCTGCGATTCCACCTTGCCTTGAGCTTTATCTGGGGAATTACAGAGCATTAGCCGGGTTTTGTTCCCAAGATGAAAGATTCCTGGGAAATTGGGGTGCCGTCATTGTTCCTGAGCTCCCAGCAAGATCTCGTTGGGTGGCGGGGAAGAATTCCGCAGTTCCGGAGTTGTTTGTGTGTTTAATTCTTAAATCACCGCCTTTGGTGGTGCTGGAGGTAAAAAATGTCCCCAGACCTCTGCACGAGAGAGGAAATCCAGGTGGAAATGTGTTTTGTCCTTTAATTCTTAGGGATGAGGCTGTGATGTCCGGAAGGAAGTGGGAGGCTGCCAAAAATTGATATTTTGTTATAGGGTCAGTAATCACATCAGGGGGAATCATATCAGAAATGGGCAGAAATGGACAGAAATTTGGCATAAATGGACATAAATTATCAGAAATGGGCATAAATGGACATAAATTTGACATAAATGGACATAAATTACCAGAAATGGGCATAAATTATCAGAAATGTACATAAATGGAAAGAAACTAACAGAAATGGACATAAATGAACAGAAATGGACAGAAATGGAAAGAAACTAACAGAAATGGACATAAATGAACAGAAATGGACAGAAATGGAAAGAAATTAACAGAAATGGACATAAATGAACAGAAATGGACAGAAATGAACAGAACTGAGATCCTGCTCTGGTCTGAGCAATAAAACAAATAATTAATGAGCAGTTGATGGTGATTTCATTTAATCCCATATTTCCCCTTCAATCTCACAATTATCCAATGAAAAAAACACCCCAAAACATCGTCCTTTTAATTGGAAATTGGATTCCAGGCGGGAGCCCAGAAACTGCTCCAAAACTGAGATTCCAGGACCCAACTTCGGGCAGTAATTCCCAAATTTCCGCCTGTTTATTTTCCTGCTGGGTGTTGTTGGCTGCTCCCTTCCAAGTCTGGAACTGCCCCGATAACATCTGGGGGAAAATGAGGGTTGAGGATGGTGCTCTGCCCCCATCTGCGATGATGACACCGATGATTTCCTCTCTGCCAAGCGGCCTCGGAGCCCAATTTGGAAAATTATAGGGAAGAGCAAAGCAGCTGCAGCAGCTTCCTCTGATTTCATCTCCGTATGCAAAGCAGCCGGGAAGGATCAGAGGGGAGCCCTGGAATTCGTGAAGCCAGAAAATCAATTTACGGGCCACGACAACAACAACAACAACAACATCAACAACAACAACAACAACGTCAGCGTGCCAGGAAAAAACAGGATGAGGAATGTCCCAGGTAAAATCTCTAGAGTTGGTTTGTTGGAGGTGAGTCTGGAGCTCCTCAGCACAACGTGCTGCTCTTTAAAGTTTGTTTTTGTAATGTATAAAATATGTTGTTTTGTTGGGTATTTTCCCCCCTGAAAATCCTTTGCAAAAAAAAAAGCCAAAATTCCTGAATTTTTAATAATTTAATTTGTATTTCCAGAAGGATTTCTCTTCCAGCTGGGAAGGGAGTTTATCTCCTTCTCTTATCTCTTAAGGAACTCTTTGATCTGAGGCAGGTTCAGGGCTTGTGAAAGGAGCTTTGGGGCTGTGCCAGGGGTTTGCATTTGGGACCTGAATTCTTTTTGGAAGGATCTCCGTGGAATATCAGGGCTGTGAAATTCCACCAAGGAAAGGATCCCATTAAAGCTTCCAGGGGAAAAAATCCCCAATTCCAGAAACCAAACCCCATGAAGTTTTCTGGGCAGTTTTGTGTTTTAAACCAATTTTCTCTCCTCCAAGACAATGGGATGAGATCCTTATGGACTTCTTTCAAATATTGGGTTTGGTAACTCCTGGAATTGCCTCAGCTGTCAATCACTTTAATTAATAGGTGCTTTTAATTGCCACAAATTAAGTGAGTCAGACTGTTCTGTGCTGCTCATGTGTCTCCTCTGCTCATTAGATTGATTCCAGAGTCATGAAATGTAAATAAAACCATTTATTTGGGGCTTTGTTTTTGTGTTTTCCTTTCGTTTTAATAATTCACCACAACTGAGAAGGAAGAGGGGTTTTTTAAAATATAAATATGAGCATGGAAATCACATTATCAGCATTTTCCAGGCCCTGGGGATTTTTTTGAGCTTAATTTGGGGGCCTGAACTTCAGGTAATATTTGCTGTGAGTCCTCTAATCCTAAACTAAATTCCTCTCCTCATCTTGGCCTCTAAAATACACATCCCCAAAGGAAAATTCATTTTTTCCTGGTTTTTAGTATTTTTAGGTGTTTATTCTGAAGGGGATAACCCCTGAGATGAGGAATTGCACATAAAATATAAAATCCTGGTCAGGTGCCCTTTTTTAGCTGAATTTCTGATGGAATTCTTGTCCAGGAATTGCTTTGGCACCTCAAATTTCCTACTTGGAACGTGAAAAGGAAATTCTCTATTCAAAGGACAGCTCCAGGGACAGAAATTCCATAAAAAACCGTGGGGTGAACAAAAAGCGACCACACAAACACAAAGTGAATATTTTAGGGAAAATTCCCCTGTTTTAGGGCAAATCCCCCTCAGTGGATGGAGGGATTCCCAACAAAGGTCCTGGAAGGGTGAAGCACCTGTAGGCCTGGGCCTCTGTGGGCCTGGGAATTCATGTTCCAAGTCAGAAATTCCATAAAAACACATTAAAACACACAAGATGAACACAAAATTAATATTTTAGGGAAAATCCCTTTGTTTTAGGGCAAATTCCCCTCAGTGGATGGTGGGATTCCCAACAAAGGTCCTGGAAGGGTGAAGCCCCTGCAGCGCCCTGTGCAGGCCTGGGGATCATCCCACATCCCCTTGTGGGGCTGGGAATTTATGTCCCAGGACAGAAATTCCATAAAAACACACAGAATGAACACAAAATGAATATTTTAGGGAAAATTCCCTTCAGTGGATGGAGAGATTCCCAAGAAAGGCCCCGGAAGGGTGAGGCACCTGTAGGCCTGGGGATTATCCCACACCCATGTGTGTGTGGAATTTAGAAGTCAGAAATTCCATTAAAAAACCCCATGGCATGAACACAAAGTGACCACGCACACACAAAATGAATATTTTAGGGAAAATCCCCCTCAGTGGATGGTGGGATTCCCAACCAAGGCCCCGGAAGGGTGAGGCACCTGTAGGCCTGGGGATTATCCCACACCCCTGTGTGTGTGGAATTTAGAAGTCAGAAATTCCATTAAAAAACCCCATGGCATGAACACAAAGTGACCACGCACACACAAAATGAACATTTAGGGAAAATCCCCCTCAGATTTTAGGGAGAATCCCCTCCTCCATCCCCCAGGATGGAGAGATTTCCAGCAAAGGCCCAGGAAGGGTGAAGCACCTGTGTGGGACTGGGAATTATCTCCTAATCCGAAGGCGTTATCAAAACAGTTGCGACAAGGGGAGGCAGGAGCAGGGAAAACATTCCATTTCACAAGGGGTTGCGTCAAGGTGGCTCCCAATTTCCCTTCTCCATGACAGGATATAAAAGTGCTCCTGACTGGCAGCCCTGGAGCTGCCTCTGCTGACTCGTTCTCCTCGCTGACTGGGTAAGTCGGATTTAACTGAATCAGCTCCTAATTAGAGGTAATTTGGTTTATGGGGAGCTTTGAACTGAGGTTTTATATCCTATCCTAATTCAGGGGTAGAGTTTATTCTCCAAGCCCGTTCCTGCGTGGGAAGTGGGGCTTGGGATTAAGGTGGATAAAAGCAGGGAGAGGAATGGGAGTTATAAAAATGTTGATGGGAGGAATTTTTTGGATTTGAGCATTTATTGATGGAGTAGGGTCAATCCAAACCTGTGATCAGGGTGGGATTGATTCCCAAAAAGAACAGGGAAGGGAATGAAGTGGGAAAAGGGAAGGGAATGAAGTGGGAGAAGGACAGGGAGGTTCCTCCCAGAATTCATTCTGGGAATGTAGACAGGACAAAAATACAGAAAAGCTTTGGGCTGACCCAATTGTGGCCTTCCAGGACCTGAAGGAGCCAAAAGGAACATGGGGAGAGACAATTTCCAAGGGATGGAGTGCAAAGAAAAGGGGGAATGGGTCACACTGATGGACAGGAGGTTTGGATGGGATTTTAGGGATGAATCCTTCCCTGTGAAGGTGGGGAAACCCTGGAATGGAATTCCCAGGAAAGCCGTGGCAGCCTCATCCCTGGAACTGCCCAAGGCCAGGTTGGACGGGGTTTGGGGTCCATGGAAAGTGTCCCTGCCCATGCCAGAGGTTGGAACTGGGTCTTCAAGGTCCATTCCGTGATTCCATGGAACACTAGAGAGGAGTGGGAGCAGAATCAAAAGCATTTCCCCACAATTCCTCTCCCTTGATTGGTGCAATTTATGGGAAAGCGAATTGTGCCTTAGAAATTATGATTTTTTAAAAATTCTGATTTTAATTTTTTTAACCACAAGCTCATTTATTCAGGTGATTTAATCCCACACATCTGCACCTGTCCATCCAAACACCACCCAGCAACTCCCCATTCCCGGCTCCCTTTGGAATCCAGGAAATTCCAAAGGGAATCATCCCCCACACGCCTCCCGTTTCCTGCCGGATATCTCAGCCTCATCCCTCAGAATTTAGGGACAAGACACAAAACACATTTTCTTCACCTGGATTCCCTTTCTCATCAAGAAGCTTGGGGACATTTTTTACCTCTAAAAGGCGGCACTTAAAGAATTAAACACACAAATAACGCCAGAACTGAGGAATTTTTCCTCATCCCTCCAATCCATCCTTCCCAGGCCGTGACTTCATTGGGTTGGGACCTTCTCATCCTTGCAGGTTGGATCTGGAACGATGTCCTCCTATGGCCAACTGCTCAGCTGTTCGCCCTGCGAGGTGACGTGCGCCCAGCCCTACGTGGACGCCTGCAGCGAGCCGTGCGTGGCCGCCTGCGGAGACTCCCGAGCCATCGTCTACGCCCCGCCCGTGGTCGTGACATTCCCTGGGCCCATCATCAGCTCCTGCCCCACTGAGAGCATCGTTGGCTCGTCCATCCCTCAAATCGGCGGGGGAATGGGGTCCGGAGGGGGTGGGATGGGGTTTGGAGGAGGTGGGATGGGGTCTGGAGGTGGAGGGATGGGGTCTGGAGGTGGGATGGGGTCTGGAGGTGGGATGGGGTCTGGAGGGGGTGGGATGGGGTCTGGAGGAGGGATGGGGTCTGGAGGGGGAGGAATGGGATCCGGAGGGGGAGGAATGGGCTCCACCTGCGGAGGGGGAATGGGAGGGGGCTCCTCCTGCGGAGGGGAAATGGGAGGGGGCTCCTCCTGCGGGGGTGGGATGTCACGGCTGGGCAGTCTCTACCGCGGCTCCTCCTATTTCTCAGGCTACGGTAGGAATTATTACCCCTATTATTCCCGAGGGTACTCCAGGTATCACTACGGCAACTACGGCAACTACGGGAACTATGGGAACTACGGGAACTACGGCAACTACGGGCCTTTTTAACCCTTTAAAGCTCAGGAATGTCCCAAGGAAAAATAGGATGCAGGGTAGTAGTTGAGAGCTAGGAATTCCGAGCAGTCTCTGCTCCAGCTGGTCTGGTCGGAGCTGGGGTTGTTTGGATCTTGTTTGTGCTTTACCCAAGGCTTAGGACCCCAATGTTCCCTCCCTTTGTCCCTCACTCCTGTTGTGTTTTGTACTCCCTGAACCCAAAGAGTCAAACCAGTCACGGGACTTGGCTGTGAAAGTGTCCAGTTGGAAAAAGAATGTCTTGGAATGACTGCTGGACTGGAGTCCAGGCTGACATGGGAATGCTGAAATGGGAATGCTGAAATGGGAATGCTGAGATGGGAATGCTGAAATGGGAATGCTGAAATGGGAATGCTGACATGGAGATTCCGTTCTTTGTCTCTGCACTGCCTCATCCCACTTTTTGTTTGTATTAAAGCCCTGTTGCATCACAGCCCCGGGTTCTGCCTTTTATTTCACCACAGTTTCAGTTACAAACTGGCCTGAAAGAAGGGAATCCTTGTGCAGCAATTAACTCTCATCAGAGGGGAACTAATTCTGCTTTAATGCAAATATAATTGGTCAGAAATTCCTCAACAAACTATTTTCCCTTTCTGATCTATTCCACACTATCCAATAAGTAACACAGAATAATTTCCAATAGGCTGCAATAACTCCGGGGATGGACTGGTGCTGCTCCCAGTTAAAACCAGTTTACCCTTGGAGCCAGGCTAATGGAGAATTGGGATGCTTAGGGGTGACCTCATTTTGTGGGGATCAAAGGTTGGACTTGATGACCTTGGAGGTCTTTCCCAGCCTAAATGATCCTGGGATTCTGCAGAAAGGAAAACCAGGAAGCTGCCAATGCAATTCGAAAAGATTTTTATTAGGGTGAAGTAAATGAAATAGAACAAAACAGAGCAATTCGTGGGTGGTGCCAGGGCAGCCAGGCCACCCCCGGGGGTGACAAAAGCCACTGCACAAGGTGAAGCCAAGGCCTTTACAGCAAGCCCCACGTGGAATTCTGAAGCATTCCCACCCCACCAGAAAGGGCACAGGAACAAGATCAATTAACGAGTTCCAGGAGAGTCGTCGTGGCACGGAGCAGAGTTTGACTGGAGATGAGCCACAGCAGGAGGAGATGCGGGCCTGGTTTCCAGGGATCAGCCTCGGAATTCCAGGCCTGGCCATGGATCTGGATCCCAGGTTTTCATCCTCTGGGCTGTTCGGCCTTAGGACGAGCCCCAGCTGCCCAGGCAGGACCCGCCGCGGGCGCTGCGGAACCTGCGGCCGTACGAGGAGCCCCCCATGCCCAGGGAGCCTCCGTAGCCACAGGCGCCCCCAGACCCAAAGGAGCCCCTGGCCCCCAGCACACCCCCGTAGCCGCAGGACCCACGGGAGCTCTGCATTCCGTAGCCAAAGGAACCCCCATATCCCCCCATCCCCGAGGAGCCCCCGTAGCCAAAGCAGCCCCCGGCCCCAAAGGAGGGTCCTGCCCCCGCCATGCCCCCGGCCCCATAGGGCTCGTCGGAGATGCTGGCCATGGGAGCACCCAAAACCATGGGCTGGGACGCTCCCACCACGCTCTCCTGGGAGCAGGTGCTGATGGTGGGGCCCGGGAAGGTGAGCACCACGGGAGGAGGGAACACCACGGCTTTGGAGTCCCCGCAGGAGGCGATGCAGGGCTCCAGGCTGCGGCTGTAGGCACAGGGCTGGCTGCAGGTCACCTCGCAGCCCGGCAGGCACTCGGGGCTGGTGTTGGACATCATCTCTTGGGCTTTGGGATCAAGCTGGGAGAGGAAGTGTGAGGTCAAGGAAGCAGCACAGCCAGGCCATGGGTTCCCAGTATGAACCAGTTGGACTTTGTCCTTCTCCAGCTGCTCCCAGTTCAATCCTCTCTCACAGATTCCCATTTTCCCTGCTATTTCTTTCCTGAGGCTTCTCAGTTCTTCCTTTCCTACCACCACATCTCTTTTTCTTCTGAATGTCTCAAAACAAATAACTCTTCCTCTTTTCTCTGGGGCTGAACTGTTGATCCTTAAACAATTCCTTGCCCAGAATAATTCGTTTTCAAATAGATCTACGGGAAGATTTGCCTTCAGAAAGCCCCCATGGAAAATCTCCTATTAATTCCCTTTTCAAGTAGACCTACAGGAAAATTTACCTTCAGAAAGTCCCCAAGGAAAATCGTCCTATTAATTCCCTTTTCAATTAGATCTACAGGAAGATTTGCCTTCAGAAAGTCCCCATGGAAAATCGTCCTATTAATTCCCTTTTCAATTAGATCTATGGGAAGATTTGCCTTCAGAAAGTCCCCATGGAAAATCTCCTATTAATTCCCTTTTCAACTAGATCTACGGGATGATTTGCCTTCAGAAAGTCCCCAAGGAAAATTTTATTTGCTCTGTTCTTCCTTTTCCCCCAACATTTCTAAATCCACTCTTCTCTCCCTCAGTTTTTCTAAAACTCCCGTAATTTTGCAAGATAAAAGAAGGAGAAAATTCAAAGTATTGAGGAGTGCAATGAAGTCCGACTCACCTCGTTGTCTTGGAGGGAATAAATCAGCGGAGCTGCGAGGATGGGAGAGGTCTCAGGTCTCTCCCCTTTTATTCCATTTTCAGACAATGAGGAGGACGTGATGTCACCCGCGATTTACTAAATTCTTATCACTTACAAAGAAAAAGATCCTCTTAAGCCCTGCCATTGTTTTCATTTCAGCTCATAATTGCTGATCATTTCCAGCCCTGCTTTGAGTGACACAAACCCAACACCCAAAAGTCTCCTTTTGTCCCAGACTTCATGGAGGAAAATCCTTTCGGCATCATTCTGGTTCCAAAAGAAACAGGAGCTGATCTCTGTGTTTATTTTCCTTCAGTGACTCGCAGGAAGGTGGCTCCCCTCATGTCACTCACACTATTGGGGTGTAATCCTCGGATTTGGGTGAAATCCCTCCCAAATGGAATCATCTGACCTCGGATGGGGGTCAGGGCTCTTTGCAACCCTTCGTGCACCCACAAATCGAGGGGCTGAGACAGCAAAACTCATTCCAAAGGCATTGAAGTGACACCCAAGGTCTTCTAAGCCCTGAAACCTCTGAGTAATTTAATCAAAGCTCATTTTGGGGATGCTGAGCTCAGCGCTGTCACCAGGATGTCACCTGTGCCACTGCAGGGGCACAGCCCAAGGTCACCAAGCCTTTGGGCGCCAAGGTGGATCCCAAACTTGGAATCTTGGTTGGAAAAGCCCTCCAAGGTCGTCGAGTCCAACATTTGAGCCATCACCACCTGGTCACCCCGACCAATGTCCAGTTGTCCCTCGGACACCTCCGGGGATGGGGACTCCAAACCCCCCTGGTCGTCCCCTCCCAAAGCCCTTTCCATGAGGAAATTCCTCCTGAAGCTCTTCCCAAATGGGTTTGACCTTCAAAATTATCTCATCATCAGCCCAAGCCGTTCCTTAGCGCAGACTTGCAGGGCTGATCTTGTCCAGGCCTCACTTAAACCATTAATGAAAATAACAGGCAGGGGTCAGGTTCCATTGTAAATCCAGTCATCCCCGGGATGTTGCACAGCAACCAGGGCTGTAAAATTCCCACACAATGAAAAAGCCAAATTTATGATATGAGAGTCAGATTGTATATGTCGAGGGTTGATTTGCTAATTGGGAACTATGAAAATAATTACAGGCGTTAGAGGAGTCACACAGAGGAAAAAAAAGCAGAATTTGGTAAGGCTGAGAGGTTTTATGGGATGTTTCATACCCCAGGAGCTGCCTCCAAAGAGGTATAAAAGCAGGGACCTCTCAGGACTCTCCTCAAACCATCTCCTGACTTCTCCTGCTATTCCAGGTGAGTTGGATTTAAGCTGATCTTTGCTCTCTCTCATTCTCTGTAGTGATAGTTTTAAAAAAGGACTCGTTCCTTGGTTTTGGGGATTTTAGCTGGCAGATGTGGCAGTGAAATCCTGCTTTTCGTTGGAGTGTCACTGCAGTCACCTGGAGGAAATCAATCTGAGATTTAAAGATAGAATTTTAGGAGTTATTTGAATTTTTCTTGTGGCTTTTCAAAGCTTGAGGAGCAAATTTAAAGCTTAAATTTACTGGAAAAATCAAATCCAAGGTGTCTTCTGCAGGGGAGGGAGAAATGGTCCCAGGACAGGAGGATTGAGGGAGGAGGTGAAGCCACACCTCGATCCTGTGACCAATTCTGGGTCCCCCAACTCAGGAAGGTCATTGTGGGGCTGGAGAAGGGTCTGGAAAATTCTGATGGAGCTGGGGTGGGGCTCAGCCTGGAGAAAAGGAGGATCCAGGGGGAATTTTGGGTTTCTCCAGGGGGGATTTGGGATCTGATCCCAGGGAATGGAGCAGGACAAGAGGAAACGGCCTTGAGGAGGGGCTCAGGGTGAGAAATTCAGGAAAATTCCCCCTGGAAAAGGGAAAAGGCCTTGGAAAGGGCTCAGGGAGATTTGGGGTGGCCATCCCTGGAGGTGTCCGAGGAATTCCTGGACACTGGCCTGGGTGACCAGGTAGGGGTTGGACACAGCTTGGACTCAATGCTCTTGGAGCTCTTTTCCAATGGAGAATTCCTTGAGCATGGAGGACAAACCTCATTTGCTGTCCATGGCATTCCCTGACTCCATCTTCTCTCCCTCCCAGCTCCTCCTGCATCCCTGAGAACCATGAACTGCATCAGCTCCCGGTGCCTGCCCGGCTGTGAGGTGACATGTCCTGAGCCCTGTGCCTACAGCAGAGGCCTCGGCCCCTGCGTGGCCTCCTGTGGGGACTCCACAGCCCTGGTCTACGCCCCACCTGTGTACATCACCTTCCCCGGGCCCATCCTGAGCTCCTGCCCCCAGGAAAGCATCGTGGCATCGTCCATGCCCCAGCCCTCTGGTGGTCCCTCCTACGGCTCAGGGATGGGAGGTTACTCTGGTGGCCTGTCCAGAATTGGGAGCTCCTATGGGTCTGGGGGCTCCTATAGCTCTGGGGGCTCCTATGGATCTGGAGGCTCCTATGGATCTGGAGGCTCCTATGGATCTGGAGGTTCCTACGGATCCGGGGGCTCCTATGGATGTGGGAGCTCTTCAGGGAAGCTGGGCTCCTCTGGATGTGGGGGCTCCTCCTCGGGGGGCTGCTACCTCAGGAAGCTCTACACCAGCAGCAGCCGTGGGTCCCGCCTGGGAAACTGAGGCAGCTGAAGATCCACAGGGAGAGGAACCTCACGATCCAGACCTGCAGCTGGGACCGGCTTTGGGAGATGGCAAAAGAAAAAACATCAACGGGAGCCAGCCCGGCTCAGGACCTCTGTGAACTGGGCCCACACCTCGTCCCTGCATTTTCCCTTTGTCTTTAATTAACAGCAGCCTCTGTTAATCACCCTTCAGCGCCAGCTCCTTCTTTCCATTGTGCCCGAGAGAAGAAAAACAGAGCAGCTTGAAAGGCCTGGCACGGAGCTTGTCACTGCAGCCCTGACAGGAGCAGAACAATGGGTGGAAGGTGGATTCTTCTCGGGCAGTGGGATGAAGGAAGGAGTGTCTGTTTGGTGTCATTCCTAGTGTATCCTATTAAAATCCTCCTGCATCATCAGCATTTTGTTGGGATTTCCTTTCTCTGCCGGGCCGTTTCGGCCCCATCCTCTCCTCTGCCTCTCTAGGGCTTCCTCAAGCTGGCTCCGTGAGCAGCAATTATGGGGTTTTATGGTAATTGGGAGGTAATTGTTTAATTAATTTGGGTTGTGAAACGGAGGGTTGGATGAGCAGCCAAAATCCAAGCACAAAAGGGTTCAGTTTTTCTCTGGGGGGCACGGGGGGTCTCTGGAGATGATGACTGATGAGCATGGGAGGGGTGGGATGTGGTCAGCTGACGGCTGGAAAGCCACAAGGTTTTAATTTTATACCCTGGTTTAGCTCAGCTCCTCCCTCCTGTTCATTCCTGGAATCACAAAATCCAGTCCTTGAGGCTGGAAAAAATCTCCAAGGTCATGGAGTCCAACCTTTGGTCGATGTCCATCTCCCACCACACCAGTGCCATTAATAATAGCATTTTCCAGTTCTTCCTCGGACACCTCCAGGGGTGGCCACTCCAAACCTCCCTGGCCACCTTTTCCAGGAGGAATTTTCCCAAATTTCCCACCCCGAGCCTCCCCTGGCACAGTTTGAGGCTATTCCCTCTTTTCTTGGCTCTGTTCCCTGGTCCCATCCATTCTGCAGCCATATTTAAAACCAGTTTTTGGGAATTATCGTGATTCCCTGCAGAATTCTGAGGTTCGGGAAAGCTCAACACATTTTCAGGAGTATCAAAGAACACAAACCAAGGCGAAAATGTGAGGATGGGGATGGGAACCAAATGAAATCCACCAGGGAGCCTCTCCTTGATTTCTGAGCTGGCAGCGCCAAACGCTTCAAGACGTGGAGAAATTTCTCCCGACTGTGGCATCATCAAAAAGCTGCTTTTATGTGACAGCAAAATGTCACCAGGCTGTGCAAGAGAGGATTTCCCAAGGGAGGGGTGACACAAGAGCTCGGGTCCCGCCTGGTGCTGTTGTTTTCTGTCGGGATGGGAACACAGAGAGAGCCCTGGGTGAGCCCCAGGTCTAAAGATGTGCCCAAAGTGACCCAAAACCCACCTTTATTCTCTTGGAAAACATGGGAGGGAGAGCAGGAACCCCAGAAGAAAGTTTAAAAGATGTTTGTAATACTTTTTATTGCACTACAGAATAGTTAATATTTATTAAAGCAAAAAGGATGAACTGAAATGTGGGAAATATCAAGAAAAAGAAGTTGTCCGTATGAAAGATTCCTGCTTGGAAAATCAAATTTTTCTCTCTCTATTTAAGCTGAAAATGGGTTTTGAAAATTGAATTGCCAGCTCTTGGAGGGTAAACAGAAAATACATGACACACGACTCAAGTTGCTTAAATCCCCCGTGTGCCTAAAGAGGTTTAGGAATTTTAATCTGTGATTAATTTAATGGTGGCACCCAACAAATTCGTCAGCTCCGAGCAAAACCTTAATGGGGCAGGAGGAGCAGGCTCAATTGGAAAACAATTAGATAATTTGTTTGCAATCGTGGTTGAAGCTCTGGAGAGAGGAGGAAAAATCCCACAGAGTTCCAGTTCAGCAAATCCCAGGATGTGTCACAGGGTGAAACCAGAGCTCCAAATTCCTTTTAAAGTGGTCTGAAAGTTACTCCAGGATTTAAGAGAGGATGATTTCAGCTGGCTCTGGGCAAAGTGGTTTCCAACTGAAGGATTTGTAGGAAAAAAGGTGGAAAAGAAAATGGGAGGAAAAATAGGGATATGAAAGAGTTTTAAAGGGAAATATTGATGGTGGAAAATTTGTTGTCCCCCTCAAACCCAGTGCTGAATTGGGTAATTGGGCCTGGTTTTCATCCTGGAGCTTCCAACCCTCCCAAATTCCTGAATTAGGCAAAAAAGATGAGTTGGAAAAAGGAAAAAGAAACCAAACAACGGGATTTGAATGCAACAGAATTTTAATGGCAGGGAAGGGTTGGGGGCAGAGTCACACGCAGGGAGCACAAAGGACCATTCCCAGGGCTTTGGGAAGTGATGCAGATCCACAAAGGCTGGAGAAGGCGATTCCTGGCACGTCCCTGGCTCGAGCTTGCCCGGGAGCTGAGCCCAGCCCGCGGCTGCTGCCGGGGGAGCCGGGGCTGCCTCAGAAAATAGAAGCCGCAGTTTCCTCCTCCAAACCTCCTGGAGCTGGAGCTGCCTCCTCCGTAGGATCCCCCTCCGCAGGAGCCGCCCCCAAAGGAGCTGCCCCCGCCGCAGGAGCCCCCAAAGCCCCCGCCCGAGGAGCCCCAAAGGATCTTCTGCCCCCAAAGGTTCTTCTGTTCCCATAGCATCTCTCGGGGGCAAAGAACTGCTCCCTCCGTAGGAGCCACCCATGGAGCCACCACCGTAGGAGCCACCTCCAATGGATCCCCCATTCCTCCCATGGAACCCCCTCCATAGGAGCCACCCATGGAGCCACCACCGTAGGATCCACCCATGGAGCCACCACCGTAGGATCCACCCATGGAACCCCCTCCAAGGGATCCCCAATTCCCCCCATGGAACCACCACCGTAGGACCCCCAATGGCGCCCCGGACCCAGAAGATCCCATGGCCCCCACGGGAAGGAGGTGCCCACGATGCTCTCCTGCGGGCAGGAGCTGAGGATGGGCCCCGGGAAGGTGATGACCACGGGCGGGGGTAGACCACGGCGCGCGAGTCCCCGCAGGAGGTGACGCAGGGCTGGCTACAGACGTCCGCGTAGGGCTGGGGACAGGACACCTCGCACGGGGACGAGCAGCCGCTGCTCAGCATCGCTCCTGACGACATTCTGGGGTGATGGTGACCTGTGGCAGCACAGCGATCAGAACTGCAGGGCCTGACAGTCCAGGGGAAAGGAAATCCTGCTCTGGGGCCTTCCAAGGGAAGTTTGGGAAGAGTCAGGTTTGTCCCTTTTCTGTGTTTTCCTGCACTGAGCTCTGCTCATTCTCAAAGGGTTTCCTGCCCCCTGGATGTGCTGGGAATCCTGGAGAGCAAAGCCAAGCTCAGGGGCCTTTGGAAGCTGCTCATCCCCAGGAGTTTGTTGGACCATAGATAAAGTTGTGGTGGTCACCAACAACCTCGACTGATCCCCGTGCCTGGGAAATTCCAGTCCTGCCGTTGATCCTGCCTACAAACGCAGGCATGGTGGACTCTGGATTTTAGAGCCTGGAAAGGCAGGTGGGATTGCTGGGCACCACAGGTTCTGCAGGAGAAAGCCCTCCATCCTGGAGACACCTTTTGGGATGGGGAGGAACCTGAAGCAGGGGATAAATCCTAACTACATGCCCAAAATTCCAGAGGAAAAAGAAACCCTACAATGGTGCCTTCCATGAGCAGGAGGAAAGAGGAAAAAACATCTTTTGGGAAGGAGAGAAAAGACAGAAAATATCTTGCCCTACTCACGCAGAGGACAAAGAAGATCCAACTCACCGGGTCTGGAGAAGTGGAGACGAGGAGCAGCCGTGGATGGCACTGCAGAATTCCAAGGGCTCTTTTATACTTTTCCCGACCCTCAGTGGGATGGGAGCCGCTTTGTGCAAGAGCTTCCCACGCGTTACCAAACCGTGTTTTGCTGGGCTGTTGTTTCATTAATTGTCCTAATTGTTCTCCTAAGTGACGCGATAAATTCATTATTAATCCCAAGTCACGTTCCAAGAGCTGCACCCCTCAGGGTTTGATCCCATTTGCTCCACATTCCGACCCCCAGGAAGTGACCTCAGCTGGCTGTCCCTGGGCCTCGCTGGAATTGAAGCTGGAATGAGTTTAGATCCACTTGGGGGATTTATTGATGAATAAATCAGGTATTGTGCACAATATTTCGTTTTCCCCCAAAAAATCTGATTTGGGGAGTGATGGAAGTGCTGCCTCTTCCCAGAGCTGCTGGAATGGGAGAAGCAGCAGCAGGACCCAGGATTTTCGGTGTAAATCGATATTTCCCCACCCAAGTGGAGGATCCCAGAAAGTTTCACATTAATTGAGGAGTCAAGGAGGAATTGCTGACTGGCAGAGCTGTCAAACCCGGGGATGTCACCGGGCCTGACAGGGCTTGTTCGGGTTCTGTTGCAAGATCTCAACCCCGGTATCGGCTCCTCGTGCTCTGTTTTCCAATCGGCTCTGGAAACACCAGAAATGTGGGGACAGGAGTTATGTAAACACCGACAATAAACTTTATCGTGATAGAAATGTGAAATATGGGATGATCACGGAATTTTGGGGCTGTTGAGGCTGGAAAAGAGCTCCAAGGTTGTGGAGTCCAGCCTGGGACTGATCCCCACCTGGTGACCCAGGACAATGGCCAGGTGTTCCTTGGACACCTCCAGGGAGCCCTTTCCACCCTTTCCAGGAAAAAGAGGATGAAATTCCAGCTCCAAACTGGAGTCGCTTCCGTCCCGCCACTCCACTGAGAATCAAATCTAGAATCTCAAATCTCAGATCTTAGCTCTCAATCTCAAATCTCAAATCTCAAATCTTAATCTCAAATCTCGAATCTCAAATCTCAAATCTCGAATCTCAAATCTCAAATTAGATCTCAAATCTCGAATCTCAAATCTTAAATCTCGAATCTCAAATCTCAAATCTTGAATCTCAAATCTTAGATCTCAAATCTCAAATCTCAAATCTTAAATCTCGAATCTCAAATCTCAAATCTTAAATCTCGAATCTCAAATCTCAAACCTCAAATCTCAAATATCACATCTCAAATCTCAAATCTCAAATCTTGAATCTCAAATATCAAATATCACATCTCAAATATCGAATCTCAAATCTTAAATCTCGAATCTCAAATCTCAAATATCACATCTCAAATCTCGAATCTCAAATCTCAAATCTCGAATCTCAATCTAATCTCGAATCTCAAATATCACATCTCAAATCTCAAATCTCAAATATCACATCTCAAATATCACATCTCAAATCTCGAATTCAGCTCACAGATCTCAAATATCACATCTCGAATCTCAAATCTCGAATCTTGCTCAAATCTTAGATCTCAAACCTCGAATTTAAATCTCAAATCTCTCCAGCTGACTTTGATTTAGAACCAAAATCCTCCCCAGTTTGGGGTTTCAGGACACCAATGTTTGTGTGAGATGCTTGTCTGTGACAATCACCCCAAAATATCCCTCACGTCTAAAACCCTCCTGGATGATTGATAAAGGGAATTTTCCTTGGAGATCTCTCCTCCTATTTTTGCATTTCTGCCTTTAAACCCAGGAATTCTGCTGGAATTTTCAGGAATTCCCTGAAAAAAATCCTGGCCAGTCTCGAGATGCTTTTATTGTGTTTTAGACGGAATCAGCTCCATGCACTCAAAAATATTTAGGTTTTTCATCCAGTGATGCCTCCTGGACACGTGTCTCCCTGCAATATTGCAGCCATCCCAAGAGGGGACAAATGAGGATAATTAAGATGACAAAAGGAGAATTATAATAATTAAATGCTCTCACACACGGCTTCCTTGGATGATAATGAGCATCCAAGGATTAATTTAAGTAGTTTTTAATGAGTTCCTTGGGTTAAATAGGTATAAAAAATGACCTTTCCCTCCGAGGATTTATTAACACAACATTTGTGAGTTTTCCCAATTCTGGATTTCCAGAATTTTCTGGAGAACAGAAAATATTTCCCCTGACAAATCAAACTGATTTTTTCCCTTGCTGAGGGAATTCCTGATCCTTCACCCCTCCAAGCCAATTCCCAAGTCAAACCAGGTCAGGAAATGGCAGCTGTAACAAAATAACCTAAAAATTATTTAAGGATTAAAGCAAGATGAAGGGTGTGTGCGTGTATTGGCTGATGAGGAGTTGATTTACGAATCATTAGCACTTATCAAAGCAATTATTACAATTAAAAGGCGCTTATACAGCAAAACATTGTCGCTGATGATGTCCCAAAATTGTGTTGCATGGCCTGGGAGCTGTGGGGAAGGGTATAAAAACGGGATTTTCCTGCAGCTCCTCCAGCACCTTCTCCTCAGTCTGATTTTCCTGTGAGCCCGGTGAGTTCTCTGTTTCCTTTTCCATTACCTGGGATGCGCTGTGG